>MU251429.1:0-116810 GCA_019669835.1 Amylocarpus encephaloides | reverse complement strand
CATAGTTCATAGTTCATAGTTCATAGTTCATAGTTCATAGTTCATAGTTCATAGTTCATAGTTCATAGTTCATAGTTCATAGTTCATAGTTCATAGTTCATAGTCCATAGTCCATAGTCCATAGTCCATAGTCCATAGTCCATAGTCCATAGTCCATAGTCCATAGTCCATAGTCCATAGTCCATAGTCCATAGTCCATGGTCCATAGTCCATAGTCCATGGTCCATAGTCCATAGTCCATAGTCCATAGTCCATAGTCCATAGTCCATAGTCCATGATTCATAGGTCCTAGTCCATAGTCCATGGTCCATGGTCCATGGTCCATATATATGACGGCCACGCCGAAGTCCGCGAGTTCGAATGGGAGTGGCATCCCACGAGTCTCAGATATCGAGTGGTGGTCGATCCAGTCGCGAGCTCTCCTTCTGCCTCCTGGACGAGTTCCCTCCTTGAAGGACATGTGTGCAAGTTCGACAAACATGATTGGCCGAGAGAGGCAGATCATGTTTTTCGAGAGGCGGGTGGGAAGGGGGAAGTGGCAGTGAGAAGACTAGGAAGAGTGGCAAAAGTGACAGAAGCAAAGACAGAAAGCACTCCAGGGACACGAAAGGGAAGATAGCAGGAGGGGGGTGTATATTCGGCCTAGGCGACCCACGTGGGCCTCGGGCGGTGGGCTCCACGGCACATGCGACTGTGCAACATACTGCCAACAGTGGATTTTCACTCAGTGACATGGTGAGTGACATACATCCACCTTCCCGAGTTTGGCCAGTCTGCCTCAACTTTGGGTCCATGCAGCCGATTTTGGAACCTGCGATGGTCCTGCATACGATGGTAGGATGAGAGGAACATCGCCAAGAGGAATGGATGTGCAACCCAAGCATCGCCAAGCTGCCAAGTGAATAAACACAACGAGGCTCGGAACCACGTTCTCAAATGAGATCGTGTCATTGGTTCAACAGGACATCTCGAGGCTTCTATGTGAGTTCCAAACTCGGGAAGCAAATATTGTCGAAAAGCTTCTCCCTCCTGGCGTATCCTTTAATACCATGCCCCATGGCCGACTCGTCACTCACATCCAGCTTGCATTCTCTCCTGCAACAGCAAGACTTTCTTCCTCGTCTCGACCCCTCCACCCCCCCCATCCCGCTCGCCTCTCGTCATGGCCGTCCTCGATAAATATTCCTGGATCATCGCCCTGATCTCCATCGCCTTCTGCGTGAGCTCCTTTGGAAATGGCGCCAACGATGTCGCCAACTCCTATGCCACCTCGGTGGCCGCCCGCACGCTGACCATGCCCCAAGTCGGTATCCTGGCCATGGTGACGGAGTTTGTGGGCGCTGTTGCCCTGGGATCGCGAGTGACCGGTACCATCAAAGGCAATGTCATCGACATCAAGCATTTCACCTCAAAGCCCGCCACCCTGATCCTGATCATGGGCTGCACCGAGTTTGGCAGCGCCGCCTGGCTTATGTTCGCCACCAAGTCCGGCTTTCCTGTCTCGACGACGCAGACGGTTGTCGGTGCCCTCGTGGGTGCTGGCATTGCTGCCGGTGCCAAAGTCCAGTGGAGCTGGAAAAAGGGGAGTGTATCGCAAATCGCCGCGTCCTGGGCCATCGCCCCCCTCATTGCAGCTGGCTTTGCTGCCATCCTCTTTGGCACCATCAAGTTCGCCATCCTCGAGCGTAAGGACCCCTTCAAATGGGCCATGCGCCTCATCCCAGTCTACCTCGCCTTCACGGCCGCCGTGCTCGCCCTCTTCATGGTGGTTGAGATTCCCAATGGCGACTCCTTGGAGGATTTTGGCATTGGCAAGATCCTCGGCGTCATTTTGGGTGTTTTCTTTGGCGTGCTCGCATTCTCATACGCCTTCTTCATTCCCTACTTCCATCGTCGACTAGTGCTCGAGGACACACGCATCCGATCATGGCATATCCCTCTGGGCCCTTTGCTCTGGCGCGACAACCCCCCCCTTTATTTCCCTTCCAAGGGCTCGTCCGTGGTCAAAGACTACTCCGGCGGAGCTAAGACCGTCTCCCATTCAACATTGGCCTCGCCACAGGATTCACCGGAAATCTTGTCCAAAGGTGCCGACGAACCTCACGATAGTGAGAAGCACGCTTCTCCCGTGGTCTCGCTTGGCCCTCAAGCTATCATTGAACCGCGCGAAAAGTACCTTGGTCCTACTGACGGCAAGCCAATCTATCACCCCCTTCGTCTTGCCGCTTGGATCAATTATATCTTCTGGCGTGGCGTTAGCAAAGACTGCGTTTCCTTCGACGCCGAACACCTCGAATCAACCCACTCCCACGCCACTATTTACGACAACAAAGTGGAGCATCTCTGGACCTATGCCCAAGTTGCATCCGCTATGATGATGTCCATCGCCCACGGTTCGAACGACGTCGCCAACGCGGTTGCGCCTTGGGTCGCCGCGTACAATACATTCCTGACAGGCAAGGTGACCAGCAAGGCCGATACCCCCGTGTGGATCTTGGTGATTGCCGGTTTCCTCCTCGGCACTGGTTTCTGGTTTTTTGGATACCATATCATCCGCTCTTTGGGCAACCGCATCACCCGCGTAAGCCCTACTCGAGGCTTTTCTATTGAGCTTGGTGCTGCTATCACGGTCCTTCTCGCCTCCCAGCTGGCCCTGCCGGTATCGACCACCCAGTGTCTTACCGGTGCGACGGTTGGTGTTGCGTTGATGAACTTTGACGCTGCTGCTGTCAACTGGAAGCAACTAGCATTCATTTTCTCTGGATGGGTTCTTACTCTGCCTTCTGCTGGATTGATCGCCGGTCTATTGACGGCAATGGCGCTGAATACTCCTCATTTTTAGGAAGCGTTTCGCGAGAGAATTTCATATTTGTGTTCTAAAATGGTCCACCTTCTTTAATGGACACTAGGCGAAGCATGATATGGCGTGCAACTATGGAGGTTGTAGAATGTAGAAACAGTGCAGGTTGAAAGGCGGTCGGACTGTTTTGTATTTTACTTCTTTGTTAATTGCCGCATGGCCGTAGTCTCCAGCATCTGTTTCCTAATTAGCTAGAGCGCTTCGTCGAATGACAATCATTTGCAACTATCCTACCAGGCGCCATATGGTGCGTGAATTTAAGAGCTTGGCCAGAGTAGAAGGGAGCTTGTAGAGTCTTGTCGTGAATGTAGTCATAGCTCCACGAGAGAGCTGGATATGGTGGAGGCGACCGGACACTTTAAAAAGTATTAAATACCAGAGACGACAACTCTGCCTTAGAATTGAGAAGAGAATCCTGGGAATATCAGGTCGTCAACAGAATATTGTAGTTCGTAGATATTATGGTGAGGATGGAGAGGATGAGGTCGAGCGAAAATCGCCCCTGTTTCTGCCTGAGGCACCAAGTTTAAATGTAGCTGGCGATATCCTCACAAGAACAGGAGCAGTATCATCAAAACACTATACATCGCAATGCGTCCCCCTTTCCCAATCCGAAGGATACAGCTTCTCCGGCCCTTCCGACCCCCAAATACCACGCGTCTATTCACACGCAACACGCTCCCCGCCACGCGACCGAGTCTCCAATTCCTCTCCCCCCCACACCGCCGAGCAGTCGCGCGCTACATCTCCACCGAAACAAGAGCATGGCTGAAATCCGAGGTCAAGAAAGGCTTCAAATACACAGCGATCGTCTACACGTTCGTGGGCCTGGGGGCTATAATCACGTTTGGGGTGCATTGCGAATGGACGGAGCGCAAGTACAATCCAGACCGCGAGTGGTCATGGCTCTCACGCCACTATTTCAGGATGATGAAGATGAACGGGGATGAAGAGATGAAGGAGAATGGAATTGCGAATTGGGCTCTAGTCTTTCAAAACGCCAGAATACTTATTGGGAGGTTGGAAAACCCCGATCTTGATGGAGCGGGGCTCGAAAGACAGGCCGATGGTGGCATCTGGGTGGAAGGCGTTGGGGAAACAGGATTCAACATCACCAGCAAGTCGGAGCCCTGGAGGAGGTGCTATCATCAGGCCTTGATGGATGCTGCGAAGGGGGCGGAATATATGGAGGATACTGTCCTGGACAAGAAGTCAAAGACTATTTTCCCATCGAATATGGTTGTAGGCCCCTCGAATCCTCGGCCCAAACCTCTACCACCGGGAACTCAGATCCCTCGTCCGCTCGAAGAAAACTGCGAGAAGATATTTGAGTCCCCCGAGGTGTTCTATATGCGAATTCTCACGACCCACGGTTTCACGCAGAAGCAGTACGTTGATGCCGCTTTACATTACGGAGCATGGCTAGATTTCAAAATGACGCCCGAGACGGCGTTAGAAATGTATAAATGGGCAATGGACATCGCAACCTCAAATTCAAAAGAAGCTAAAGCAAGCGTCGATCCCAGGACTGGCGTGATTAGCAGCGACAAGATACCCAGCGAGAATGTCCTCAATGTCAGCACCGCAATGGCCGTCCACCACGCCTTGAACTCCAACATCAATATTGCCCTCCCGGTCTTCCTCTCCATCCTCCGAGCCCGTCGTTCACTCCCAACCCCAGATCTTCCCACAAACACCGACCATCCCCCACAGCCAACAGGTATAATGCCCACCATCGCCTCCTTCATCCGCACGCTTCTTGTCCGCCCTCCCTACCCCGACGCCCCCCAAGACGGCACTCTCCCACCCCCACGAACCCCCCAGGAACGCTGCGCTGAAGCCGGCATAATGGCCAACGTCGGCGAAATTCTTTACGCCTCAAAAGCGAGCCAGACCTCCCGCGAAGACGGGCTCGCATGGACGCGAGAAGCCGTCGACATCGCCGAAGAACAGATCACCCGGGCAAGATTGACGAAAGCAGAGACGAGGACGTGTAAAGAGTGTCTCGGCGTTGCGGTTAAGAATTGGGATATTATGGTTTCGAAGTTGGCCAAGGAGGAGAGGGATCTCACGAAGAATGGTGGTGGGAGCGTGAAGGTTGGAGGATGGATGGGCTTTGGGAGTATTGACCAACCTGATGCGATCGGACGATGGCAGAGCGAGGAGCTTGTGGTGAAGGAGAGGAGGAGGAGAGCTAGCGATCTTCTTGATTCTGGGCCTCCACCTCCATCGAGCAAGTCGCCAGCATCGTTCTTCCGTGTGTAGTCAGCAAAATCGGCCCTGTGCTGTATAGATAATGGTGTTGCTGGCAGTCATTTGTAAGTGGAATACCGAGCATGCGAGATCGCGCGTCTTGTGCCCATTTTGCAGCTCTTGCCCTAGGCGGAAAAGCATAGCTCCTATGCCAGGTTCTGCCAGCGCAATCCCATTGATGGGGGTGGGAAAGGGTACCGTCTGCATTTGCATGCCTATGTACGATACTCAAACGTATTTTCAACGTGCGGTACTAAGGCGGGCTCCGCACATACATCACATGATATATTATCCATCCTCCTCGCTAAATCTAGGGGGGTTTTCTGAGAACACTACTGCTCCTTTGACAGTGTAACGAAGGTCACTTGGTGTGGGCATAGTTTACGATAGAAGAGAGAGACGCTTCGAAAATAGACCCTAACAATAGTTAAGAGCCTTTCGATTTCGCCAGTGGATTGGATTCTATTGGCCACTGGTCACAGGGCGTCTCAAGTGATATTTGTGTATAGCTTATACGGTACTCGGAACCTGTACCGTACAAAATACTGTATCATACCCCCTAAATATGTGTTCATACCACCCCTAAATGCTAACGATCTAACGCCACGCCAGGCCTCATCATCCACTTAAAGCTAAGTTGACTTTTCCTCGTCCAATGCCGGCTGCTGCTTGCCGTTGGTGGTCTCCGTACCACCAAACGACATCTCCGCGCCTGGCTCGCCAAAAGATAATTTAACGAGAGAAGCAGCAGCCGCAACGATGGCTTCGGCATCAACAGCATTGTCGCCCGAAGCGTTTATCTCTGTTCGGTTTTGCTGCATCTCCTTCCAGATTTCCATGGCTGATTCCTTGAACATCTCAAAGGAGTTTGAAGTGTTAACCCCGCTGTCGTCTTTGGCCTTCGTTGCTGCAGTGCGGTGGACATCGACCGCCCGTAACTTCGACTTGATATCGGAATCGATTGCCAGGTCGTCTGCTAGAAGGGTGATGTTGCCAGTGGTTTTTGCGACTCTCTTCAAGCGGTCGATGCTTTCTTGCTCGATCTCCAAGGACTTATCGACAACAGCAGTAGTCTTGGTGTCCTTGGGGTCTAGAGTGGTATATTTCTCCTTAATCTTCTCGGCAGTTTCCTTTTCAGTAAGGGTAAGAGCCTCGATCTTAGTGTCCACCTCACCGGGTTTCTCGTTGTCTTTGGCAGTGCCAAGCTTCTCTACTTCCGTCGGTGAAAGCCATTGGTTCTCAAAATCTATGTCCCAGCCTCTCTCTACACTGCCATCCTCGCAGTCGCTTTCCGCAGAGCAGGTCTCTGATCTTTCGATGGTAGGATTGACATAACCTGGAATGTGACTGACTTGGTCGAGCCAATCAAGGATGACCTTGTACCCCTTAGGAAACAGGAGTTCAGTATAGTAGGCCTCTCCAAGACTAAAGGTTGGGCAGCCGTGGCTTGGGCTACGCTTTCCACCTTCGGGGCCTGCGAGACACAAGCCGCTATTCTGGTGTGACATCACATATGCTCGACCACGCTGTTGGGTTTGATTGTTAGCAATGGTACTTAAAGGAATGAGGCCGTCTTTGGCAAACATACATTTGCCAACCAGGACTTGAAATTCTCCGTCCTGATGTCGCCGGCATCATTGATGGGAGCGACAGCAGCAAACGCTGAGATTCTGCTTGCCCATTTTTGAAAGTTTCTGAAGTCATCCAAGAATTCGAAAAACTTGGTAGCTCCATCAGAAACCCCGATGACCTGAATTGTCGCATCCTTTGGGCAATATTGCTCTACGACTTCATTGAAGATGTAATTCACATGCTCAGCTCCGTTTCGATTTCCGGGAATCGTGTTGTGAATCTCGTCCATTCTGAAAGGTTGCTCAACCGCGCTGGACCGGGGTAGAGCGAGCCAAGAAACTTGGGTCATGGCTTTCTTATACTTTCGCGACCATCGAAGTTGACCCATGTTGGCCAAAATGATCGAGGCAGGTTGAGTGAGCTGTGGAACCTTGTGATATAGGATATGATTGACGAAGTCCACAGCAGAACCTTGGTTAATTCCACCTTTGCCACCAATGATACGATAAGCAAAGATACCCAGGTCTTGGGTATGCTCATAGAAGAGGATGATCACTCTCTTCTGTTGAACGATATTTCGAGACACAAGGGTGAGAACACTGGGATCAGTCACCTGTGCGTCGAAGGGCAACAGAAGTCTTTCCATGGTCAGTCGCTCAAGGCGCTCGAGTACAATCTTTCGGACACATTCTGTAGAGTTGTCAGTTCCAAAGACGTATAGCGTTGACATTATCTTGCGCTCACCATTAAAAGCCTCTTGTTGCATGCAATTTGTGCGGTCATTTTTAGTTTTGAAAAACTTGTAGTAGGCCTTTGGGTTTTCGATCGACTTGATCTCATCTTTCTTATCAATGAAATATCTGCTAATGGTCAGCTTTGACAAATGCGGGGGGTCTGTCGTGCATACCCAAGTTCTTTCAGATCCTTAGGGAACACGGGGTCCTTTGGAAGACTTGATTGGAGACGGTGGAACATGATGTGTGGTTAGTGATGTTGACCTTAGCGTGAGGCTCGTCAGGATGAAGGGTGTTGTTGTGGAAACCGAAGATGAGAAGCCAACTTCTGTATAGTTTTAGAATGCAGTCGGTCAAAATTGAGTGGCAGAGAAATATTTTTGTATGAAGGATCAGATCCTTGCAAGATGAGGATCCGGAAATGTGAGTTCGGGAAACCAAATAATGACAAAGATGGAGTGTGGAGAGTTGTGTTGCAGGTGGAAAGTTATGTTGGAGGTTGAAAGATCGAAGTGGTAAGAGGTCGTGGCTGCCTTTTATCGTGTTTGCTTCGGCGAGTTGCAGGCGCTAGCGCTATGTTTACATAGGAAAGGAAGCGAATCAACCAAAGGCGTTCGCGCTTGGGCAGATATAACAGGGGATGAAGGCTAAGACGTGAATCTTTTGTTTCGAATATCCAACATCTACCATGAACCTACGTAGGGAGACTTGATGTAAGTCACGCAATGTCGCTGTTGGAGGATATTAGCAAACAACAAGATGAGATGACATGGAAGGGGATATACGAACAACAGCAAACCACATCCTGATCCCTTTGATCTTGATTGGCACATGCAATTCGTCCGTCTTCCCTGGTTGCAGCTAAGGAAGTGGCAATATTCAACGATGTTTCCTCGTCTCATTTTTTTATCTCCTTATATCTCCAGAAGCCAATTTGGGAGATCCAGGATGAGATTGTATCCGAGCCGAGTCTCCTAGCAGGCAAGAACTGGGTGAGTGCTCTTCCTTTGTCCTCCCCCAATGCATAAGCTTGTTTTCATCATGGAGATTTTGATCTCGAGTACGGTTCATTGTCCATTATTAGAGATACACAGTCTTGACGACCCGTGAAGATTGCATGGGATTTAGCCTATGATCTATAAACTGAAAGATGCCCGAGTAAAGATGCATAGCAAGGTGAATAGGAAAATAACCAAATGAAGAAAAGAAGAAAAATGATATGAATCTAGTCGCGTAAGGAAGTGACCACGAACTTCACGCCTTACTTGGTAGTGATGAGCCTCTGTACACCCGTTTCTCCGCCAGTTGCAAGGAACAGTGTAGAAGATAGGCCCAATCGTATAGTATCTCTTGTTGTCCACGGAATATGCTACTCTTTTGTTATACCTGAGTGGTAAATGGCAAAGGTCGACATGCATCAGGTGTCTTGCGGTATTTCGCGATATTAGCGATATTGACGACACTATGCCCCATTGCTTGTGCCCCCAAACTCCAAGTCTATTCTACAATGGTACGTCCCCATCTACTTGTCGTACATTCGTCGATTCTCGAACCGGAGAACGGCAGCCCGTCTAACCTCTTAGTACATCTCTGGTCAGTGCAAGGCGCTTCTAGTTTCAATATTGTGGTCCGAATTCGTGTACTATGCCTTCCGCACCCCGAATCGTCGCCGTTACCAACTCGCCTTCTTGACTCCAGGTAGGTTTCCTGCTAGCGCATTGAGACGAAACATATACTATAAGACAAGTCAGCGATGCTGTCTTTTGATTTCACCTACAACCAGTTCCACGAAATCACTCGCAGCGCTTGCGTTCGGGGTGCTCTTTGGTCTTGAGACATACCCTCGACATCTTGAAGTCTCGTAAGATACCCCTTCCCTTGCCTCCTTCTATACATCTGTTTCTGATCTGCGTTGGTCTCGTGTAACAATGCATCTGTGCCAATTGAACTTGGGCTTGAACTCGGGCTCGCTGGGGTAGGCTCATATTTCGAATGATGTATCGGAGGGCTTGCCTATTGCGCACAAAATCAATTAGCCGACCATTCAGTCTCGCAATAAAGGTCCTCGGTAAGCGCTTGCGTAAGGCTCGGAAGAGTCTCTTGAACAATTGAGGTTGTCGCAAGACATTGGATCGGGGGCTGAATACCGTACCTCTCTGGTTCATTCTCTGCGAAAACTTTTCGCTTCGTGTGGTCGCGAATGGTCTTGATGTTGACAAAACAACCCAGGTCCAGCTTCTTCGCCCTGAACATCGACATAACTGCGTGTAGTAATGTGATGATGGCGACAAGTTCGATGGGTTGGAGCAATGGACTCAGGTGCAATTTCGGCTGTCTGATGACTAATCCACCTCCCCTCGTGCAACAGGGGTTGACAGAATTCTCCGTACACTAACATCCCTCACCAAAAAATCAGTATATCAACAAAGTTACATTTTTACTAATTACAACACTAAATCACTACTTATTACCTCGAATAGGACCTCCTTTTGATCGCAAAAGCTCTACGCATCTTCTAGGCATATCAGTAATACAGTGACGTATCTCATCTAGTGTGATTTTTGACCATTCTTCTTGTAAAGCCTCTTTCATTTCCTCCTCTAAATTGAAGATTCTACGACGTAATCTTTGCTTTATAATGCTCCAAATGCCCTTAATAGGGTTTAAATCAGGACTTTGCGTAGGGTGTACTAAGTTGCGAATACCCCTTACGTTCCTATATTACTATGTAAGCCCTTCTTTACGCATACCGTGAGAAGGGTCGCCGTCCTCTTACAAAAGCCATAGTTTAGAGTCGATTTTACGTATAGATTCGATAGTATTACAATAGAGAGGCAATAGCTTCTCTACATAGTACTTCTGAGTTATTACGTTACCTTGAACCTTCTTCTCTACTAAATGAGGCTTGTTCATCTCCCATTCTTGTAGTCTTTCGTGGTATTCAGCCTCTGATTCTATTATAGGGCGACGACGAGGGCGTTTAGGGTATAGAGGAGGTTCTATTACATCTTATGCATCGTTTTCATCGTTGTAAAAGATAAGGCGCTTTGATTTTCCGTACTAAGAGATCTAAGCAGTAATGTGAAATCTAACTCCTTTTAAAGGAGGCCTCTCTTGAATGTTTTCAGGAAGATCTCGAGTCCCTTGCTCTCTAGTAACTCTTCCTTATGCCTAAGAAGTAGGGTCTATATTTGCTTCATCTATATAGACAATGTGGTCGAAAAAATCGAAGATAGTATCGTAGATATATCTTCGCCGTAAGAAGTGCGATTTTGACGATTTTAGTACGAGATTTGCTTCTTAATAAAAGCACATAAGTATATCCCTCCTCCCTTAGTATATTCCTTCATTTTCCTCTGTAATTGACGCTTCCCAACAGGTATATTGTGGTATACGATTTGTGTTTCGTAAGGGTGTTATCGAACAGGATTTCGTGAAGGTGATATAAGAGTCTTGTACATCTCTTTTGTAACTCTAGACTTACGACCGAGTACTTTAGAGGTAGGACGAGTCCTTCGAGCTTTAGAAGAGCCTTGTGCTTTCCAATCACTTACTGTGGCTGGTTTTATACTAATAAGCTTTGTAATTGACCTTAAGCTGCACTACTCCTTATTGTCGTCCAACAACGTAAAGAGCCTGGTTCTCCTTGTTATAGTAGCTTCCCAATTAGTAAGAGGTATAGGAGACGAAGTTCTAAGAGGATTAAGACGCGTTAGTGGTGCCATTTTTGCAAAAGTAAGGTTGTTACAGTTTTGGTGAAAGTCGCGATTCTTGAATTTTGGTGTTTTTGGTCCGTGTACGGAGAATTCTGTCAACCCCTGTTGCGTGCGACAACTTAGCGGAAAACTGCGTACAAGGGAACGTCGAAGAAATAGTGGTAGCGTACAGATTTACAACAAGAACCCCTGTTCTGTGAAAATGTGTATCCTGTGTCTGAGTTGATATTCTTTGAAGATGTACGAACGAATGCCAAGTACTTGCACAGTAAGGTTAGTTGGAAGGCTGTGAAAGAAGTTGTCTTGGTCGAAAGAAAGAAGCCGTGGCAGGAAGCGTGTTTTGAAGATCAAGTATGGGGCTGTGTAGCACCTCGGTGGATTTAAAAGCTCGGTTGTTTTTGCGCTAGTAAAGGGGGCGCTACTATTAGACGTTCCAAAAAACCAATGAATAGCTCAAGCGAACTCTTGGCGTGAAATGTTGAATGTTCGGCTAACCCTGAAGTGAACACAATGGGAGCTGCGATTAACTAATTTACTACTAGCTAGATATAGCTTAAGACGAAAGAATTGATATCAGGAAATATACTACGAAGATCAAGCGCAGAGGCTACCCTCCTATGAAAGATAAAAGTTTCTCAGGACGCGTAAATGATGAACAATCTCTATGTATATGTACGACGGGGGGAGAGGTGGGTTGAATCACGTAGGTAGAGTACTTGATTGCTATTCCGATGGTAATTAATTTGCTAAGAAGACTATGGTCTTGTCGTGGAGTGGTTTTCTCTTGCTATTGAGGCGTTAAGCAGGCTTGGTGTGTTTCTCCTGCACGACACTGAAACCCATAGCCTCTCACACTTCAGAATATCGCATGTGCAAATCCATAAAGCCACGAACTCTTCTCCCTTATCCATTTGGACCCAACGGAAGACTTCCATGCTCCTAGAACCCAGGCTTATTCGCCTTCAGACAAGCCGGAAGATGCCGACAAACCAGGAGAAACTCAAAGCAAGCAGCTCTTCCCTCTTTCGCAGTCGCGCTCTCAACAGTGATATGTGCCGGGTTCAGGCAGGTCCAGTTCCCACAAATGTTACTCGCATCCCAATTATGCTTCGAATATCCCTCCCGTTGCTCCGGCGTAAGCGAGTTATTTGTTATATGATGGGCAATGCTAAAAGGAATCTGGATTAGGTAATTGTCCTGAGGGTTGTTCGGATCGGCGATTTTGAAGAGCTTGCTAATGCTATCGTAACGTTTGATACCACTTTTAGCGAAGAGGTTGAGTCGGCAAGGTGGAGGATTGGGGTGTAGCCAGCAATCGGAATCTGCGCGGTAGGGGTCGAGTAGATTTTTAATTTGGCAGACCCAGATGTTGAGGTCCATGGTGAGTTTTGGAGAACGTGTGGCTGGAATGATGATTTCCTTTATGTCGGATGGGAGGAAATTTCCTGCTCTAGGACTTTGGGGTGACGCTGAGGGGGACGAGAGATGGCTGCGCAGGTCTTCTGATACAGTGTTGTGCTGGAATGGAATTTTGACGACTGGGAATCTTGAGACATCGCCCTCGTCCAGATCCGATGAGCTGCAACCCGATGTGTGCATAAGATTGCTCGGATACGAGGCCTGAGAAAAAGACAACTCGGTGACTGTGGAAGCCATCCCATCTTCGAGAGCGGACGTAGACGAAACTTGCTGAGTTGTAGACATCGGAATATTTCCGGGCATTGGTCTTGGAATTGTCGAGAGAGAGTTTGGACTGGGCTCCGGTGAGATATCCAGGAGAGGAACGTCGGTCAAATCCAGAACCGGTTTAGATGATTTCGCTATAGATAATGATTTGAGATGTGGCTGGAGTTCTGCCTCTGATTTCAGTGTTGATTCAGTTTTCGACTTCGTCAGTGGAGATATCTGGTGTTCTGCCGCAGGTTCAGAAGAAGGTGGAGACTCCTGAAGATTGTTCCAATGACCCGAGATGGCTTGTTCAATGGCAACTCGAGAGCTAGATAACGCGATTCTAGACTCCAGTGACACCGATACTTCGTTGTGAGCCTCGTCATTGTGAGCTTCGCTATCCATGGAGTTGCGATGAAGATCGTGCTGTTCGCACTGCGAAATCTGGTCTACCTGGGCAGAAGCCATGTTCGGATGTTTTGGCCAACGGCTTCAGAATTGAACGTTTTCTCCTAGTTATTGCTGCAAAAACAATGGCGATGGTTAGTTGAGGGAGTGCTGAGGTGGGATTAGGCATGAAAACCAGAACTGAAAATGAAGTCAAGGAATGAGGGGCGTGATCGCGAAATATGAATGAAGGCAAGTACTAACGATTCTGTAATGCTGCGAAAGGTTTCGTCAAGAAGACGAGGTGGAATAGAGAAGGCCTCAGCAAGAATAAAGGTGCGATTTAAAGTAACTTAGATCTGTGGAACAAACTGTTGATGGCGAGGTGGCTCCTTCTGTCTGAGGTCAAAGTCTGGCTGATAAAAATTAGAGGCGATCTAGAGACAAAAACATCTAACCGAGAGTGGGTGGAATTCGCGGAAGGACTTCTAAGAATGGTGGCAGTAGATATCCTTGTTGTATGAGGTTCGAGAAGACTAATGAATGTAAAGAAGGCAGGCAATGATGGATAATAAAAGAGGCATAGGGCACTTTGTAATTCCTCATAAGGAGATATTGGTGTGGAATAGTAAATAGATTTGAATTACTTCTCAATCGCCCTGCCATACTCCAACCCAGAGGCCAAGTTGATTCTCCATATCATTGTCTTCCATCGCCTCGATCAGGTCATTGGTAATCTCTTTTTGAAGAGTCGTGGCTTGCCATCCAAGCCTAGCTGTAACGCGTACGCTCCTGAGGTCTTTTAGCCGATCTAGTTCTACAACCTCGTAGAGAGACTGCACAGTTGGCGTATATTCTGGGTCCGCAAGGTAGGAGGGTGTGGATTCGACATCTAGAATCCTCAAAGGATGGCTCAAGATGTTTGTAAACAGATTGTTGGAAATGTATTCCGCCGATATCCGTAGCGCAAGTAAATTAGCACAAAGCTGCAAAAGAGTATCGAAATCTCCTATTGCGAGACGAGGCATGGGATATCTTATTGTCAGGTGTTTGAGGCCCACTCCAATGTGTTCAAAAGCTTGAACTAGGGAACCACAACGGACTTGCGTACAGTGCTGAATGCTTAGCCTTTCTAGGCACTGAGGTATTCCAGATAACTGCATTGTAATGAAGTGATCGTTGATGCCGCCTGCCAGATGAAGAGCTTTCAATCTTTGTGGCCAGACGTAAAGCTCAATGACATCCTCTTGGCTATGGCCCGAACTTCGGGGGAAGAAGAGTGTCTCGAGTTCTTGCAATGACTTCAGGGTTTGGAAGAGAAGTTTGTTTGAGATCGAGGCAGATATCAGGCTCAAATTCAAGACCTTCAATTTGGCACATTTGCTCAAAGCAGCAAAGCTATTGATTCCGAAACTTGCTTGCGGCGCTATGAATTCCTCCAGGTTCCCCTTTAGTCGACCTAACAACCTTGCTGTCAGGCTCTTTGAGCTATTGTGGACAAGGTAAGACATATCAAGACTTTTTACGAGAATAGACAGGGAGGAGTGCCGGATGTGAGCGTTCTTCGAAGGGCATATGGTGTGTACGAATGCATCAAATCCACTACCGCTTATAAAGGGCCGTTCGTAGAGCGTGGCAATGGTCGAGCTGTACCAAGCGCGGGAGACTAGGCTGCAGGCCCATATAGTACTTTGAGGGCTAGGTTGGCGCTTAACGTATTCGAGAATGTGGGTAATGATTTCGGATGGGAGGAGTATTTTTCGAAAGCCGTCCCGAGGAAATCCCAACGATGGTGTATCGAATCCATTGGATGGGTTACTAGGATGGTCGATATTAAGTTGCTTTTTCGTAGAGGCTAGCTTGAGAGGCTGAGACATCTCCACATTCCAATTGCTCTGTGCATCGAGAGCCATTTTCAACTCGTATGTTGTTGTTGCTATAGTCGTCGTGCCACTGTTCTCGCGAGAATCTAGGCAGCGTGTGTCTTGAGCGCCCGGGAGTCTGTTGTGCTAGGCATTCTACCGCATTTCAAAATTGCTATTATCGACAAAGAAACATGGCTGGCCGAGTGATACTAAACTTTGAGGGAGAGTTGTAGAATTTCTGGAGTTTCCGTGACCAGCTCGATGACGTGAAGTTGAGAAAAGAGCCGTCGATCCCGAGGTTCAGCCGCGGCCGTCAACTTTATTTCGTCGCGCTGCAACCTGCGATGTCAATCCCATAATTCCTCAACAATGATCATGTCACACTCCAAACGAAAATACGATGCAGATGATCCAGATACTTACAGTAACAAGTCACAAAACCGCGGATCCGGCGAGGCAATAGCACGGGTCGACCCAACATATGGCCAACGAAGCGCGATTCCTGGCTTGGATGAGGATACTCGAGCCCAAAGTGATGGAGATAGTCTGAACTACGATGAAGACCAAGATGCATTGAGCTATCTAAGAGCAGTAAGGTAAACTTTCTGGATCTGCGCAATGCCTTTACTGAGAGAATCCTGCGACAGAAACATGCTGATGGATGTTGATATTTAGGCAAGAAGCTAGAGGTATCCCAAATCTGCTCGTAGCACCCAGGGACAACAAGAACGACCGAGATATATATGATCACGGAATTGGCGATTATCGGGCGAGATACGAAGATGGAACTTATTATGCAGCCCCTGATGCTTCCGAGGAGGAGGTCGAAGTCGAAGAATCGACGCACAATGCAAATGTCGCATATTTCGACTCTATCCTAGCTCGCTTCGCATCATTACAGGCTCAACTGCAACAAGTCCCTCCCCCATCCGCAGTCAAGAAGCTGGATGCCGATCATCCTACCTACATTGGAGACATGAACACGAGCCTTGCCCGTTGGTGGAGATGGAAACTACGAAGCATTGACCCTATACCCGCCCAGGTAGCCAATATGGACAAGCGGACTATCTTGAAGCTCCTAGGACTACTCTCGGGAGGCAATTTATTACAGAGAGGAAAGCCTCTTCATGTAGGGATAAGCCGATGGGCTTGGGCGCTGTTGGCAAAACTTCCTACGCGTGGCGAGTTGAACAGCGAAGAAATTGGCGTCATTAGGGAACTAGGCAAAAAGTCAGTCTTGGTGGGAATGGGGCTCAAGGATAATGCTGAATACACTGAAGGAATGGATGTATTGGAGGCTGGGCTGGATGACGAAGCTGCAATTATCCCTGGGGTCATCAATAATGCAGAAATTAACCTAGAAGATGAGGATGAAATGGCGGCCGATCCAAAAATCTTAGCTGACGAAGCAGCGACTTCTTTAGCGACGGCTACAAAGGAGGAGACAGCAACGTTGACTGACAAGCCTATGGTCTTGCACGAAACCCCGATGATAGAAGATGACCAGGCCTCGGAAGATCTAGCGACCGCAAAAGCAACAGCATTGGGTGCACTCGCCAATGAGGGGGGTGTGCCACAGCCGACGGGATTGTTCAATCATATCGACGATGCCAATACGTGGAATGCCAAAGCAACTGTCGATATGATACTTACTGTGTCAGGAGAGCTCTATGGACAGAGGGACCTGCTGGAGTTTAGAGCTATCTGGGATCAGTTACCCTAAGCGAGCTCCTATCCTAACTTTCAAAACTTGACGACTTTGCCTCTATGTGGCTGCGGCGCTGTGAGAGGACTCTTCACCAAATGTAAGAACATGCCATATTACCAAGAATTCAAGCTTATTATATTCAGTCTCTTCTACATCAGAAGACCACGGTCATTCTCTTTGCACTCTGACCTTTTTGCATTTCCGTGACCATATCTTGTACACTTCTAAGCCCTGGTCGCAAATCTACCTCGGGATGGATATTATGCTTCGCAGTAAACTCCACAGCCTTCTTCATTCGCTGCGGAATGCTAGTACTTTCCCCTTTGATCTTATATCTTCCCAAAACCAGATCCATACTTGAAATCTGCAGTGGGTTCTTCGGTAAGCCTACCACCATCAGAACACCGCCATTTCTAATGATCGGAGGTGCACCAGCATACGCAGCGTCTGCATTGCTGAACACGGCTACTGCTCTTACTCCTCCGTCTGTAAGTTTCTTAAGCTCCTCCACGTACGTTTTGTTTGTCATCGAATTGAATATAGCGTCGGCGCCCTGGGCTTTGCATTGAGCGAGGACGGAATCATTGATGTCAATCCCTACCACATTATAGCCCATCGCTTTGGCATATTGCGTTGCAAGTTGCCCAAGGCCACCGCAGCCGATCACTCCAAACCAATCTCCTGGTTTCAGCTCGCTCGAGTCAACAGAATGGAATGCTATTGCGAGTTAGTGCGTTTTACGCCTATTCCATCCCCCAACACTCGCGAAAAGACGAACCTGTGATGCCAGCGCAAAATATAGGCGCGGAAGTCTTCATGTCCATCGAGCTCGGTAGTACGACTGCATTATGATAGTCCACTACCGCATACTCTGCAAAGAATCCATCTGTGGAAAACCCCTGCAATAGCTGTTTCCCGGTCTTACAAGCTAAGTTGTGGATCTGACATCCCTCACACTCAAAGCAACAGCCTATAATATACAGAAAACCAACGGCCTCGCCTTCTTTGAAACCCTTTCCTTTGGCTGAAGGATGAAACTTGGTAATGTGGCCAACGCCTTCATGACCTAACGTCACAGGCTTCGTTAGGTCTGGCGTAGCTATGGCCATGAGATCTGAATGGCAGAGAGATGCCGAGGACATCTTAACGAGGAACTGGTTCTCTCCTGGCTCTGGGATGGGTAGCTCATTCACCACTATCTTCTTTTGGTGCTACCATCTCCGAGTTAGTCTCTGGTTCCGAGTCCAAGTTCCTTTTACTACTCACTGGATCCCATTGTGCTGCTTTCATTGTGGTCATAATTGCAGTGATCTTTTCCCACGATATTGGACAAAGTTGTCTCTACTCTTGATTTGATTTGGAGGAACGAGCAATGGTACGAAACTCATCCAATCATTGACCCGCTAGAGATTCCCTCGTTCTGGGTTTCTTTTGATAAGATGCGCCGCCTGCTCCTTTCATTGAAGTGTCTGGTCTGGTTCTCCCTAGCCATCTTCAATGTCTCTTGTGCCCGCAAGTGCCAGGATTCCAACGCCTCCATTCGCCGGCTCTGTGGGCTAAGAGCTTCCTGTACTATCTCCGAACTATTATGTCAAGCGACTAGCTTGAAGAAGCGGGTGATGGATTCCGTTGCAGCATTTTGGCTGAGAACTCCCGAGTCAAGGACTGCGAGGTGTGGATCATTCCCGAGTCAGCCACGCTGTGGACGCGGGGTAAGTTCTCCCTCACTGTAAGTTGGACTTCAAGATCCATGAATATCGAGTAGCCACGGCTTAAGACCTCGGAATCGGGCCAGTTTTAAAGCTTCCGTCAATAGAAGACTGCCAAGTGGAAGGGATGACCATAATGGCTGGCCTATTTTGGTTCATCGGAGTTTATGCTCAATTTCGTCAAGATCTCCATTTTCTTATTAGAGATGTTTTCTAAGCGCCGTAACGCCTAGTGTCCCAAACCCCTCCTTTTGTAATCTTTCGTATGTTCTTATCCTTTATCAATTGATCTTTACTGGGGAACTCCCGTCCTTCTCTTCATCCTTTGCTACTCATATCATATACCCCAAAATGGCGTTTCAATTCAGTAAAAGCAACCTCCCCAAGCAGCTCTTCATTAACAATGAGGTACGTTCCTCTCCTTATCCATAGGAGCTCAGCTAACAAATTGGTAGTTTGTGAAATCCAAAAACCCCAAGAAGCTATCCCTCTATAATCCAGCCGATGGCTCTCTTGTTGCGGACGATGTCGACCTTGCCGACGAGAACGATGTCGACGCAGCAGTTGGGGCAGCAGAGAAGGCTCTCCCAGCATGGAAGAGGCTCACAAACATAGCTCGACGAGATATTATGCTCAAGTTCGCGTCTCTGATTGAACAACGTGGCAAGGAGCTTGCCGAGCTATCCCGTATCACACTTGGTGCGCCATATGCCTCATTCGGTGCATTTGAGACGGGGATGTGTGCGGAAGCTTTCAAATACAATGCTGGGTGGATTGATAAATTCGCTGGCGAGTCTTTTCCTCAGGATGATGGTTTCCTTAAGATCGTGAGGAACGAGCCACTTGGCGTGTGTGCTGGTATTGTGCCTTGGAACGGCCCTCTCGGTACTGTTGGTCTCAAAGCCGCACCAGCACTTGCAACAGGAAATTGCTTCATCCTCAAGCCTTCAGAAAAGACACCATTCGCCTCCCTCGCTCTCGGCCCTCTCATCATCGAAGCCGGCTTCCCACCCGGAGTCTTCCAAGTCATCTCCGGCGACGGCTCAACAGGCGCTCTACTCGCAAGCCACATGCGCGTTCGAAAGGTCTCCTTCACCGGCTCCATCCCAACGGGAAAACGCATCCAAGAAATGGCCGCCAAATCCAACCTCAAGCGTGTCACCCTCGAACTAGGCGGCAAGTCTCCCGCAGTAGTCTTCGACGACGCGAACCTCGACAACGCCGTGACCTGGCTTGCCAACGCCATCACCGCCAACACAGGCCAGGTTTGCTTCGCCGCCTCCCGCGTGTACGTGCAAGAGGGAATCTACGGTAAATTCGTCTCGGCGTACAAGAAAGCCCTGCAGGAGAAAACGAAGACGATTGGAGACCCCGAGGCAGATGGCACGGTGATGGGACCATTGATCGATAAAGCGCAATTTGATCGTGTCTCTGGCTTCATCTCACGGGGCCAATCCGAAAACCAAGGAACCCTCCTCACCGGCGGCCAACGCGTCGGTTCGCAGGGTTTCTTCATCGAGCCCACGGTCTTCGAGAACGTACGGCCCGACGCCGAGATCATCACGCAGGAGATCTTCGGCCCCGTGGCGGTCCTCAACAGTTTCAAGACTGAGGAGGAAATTATCGAGAAGAGTAACAATACGAATTTTGGGCTTATGGCGGGGGTGTTTACGGAGAATGTTAATAGAGCGCTGAGAGTTGCGAGTGCGTTTGATAGTGGGATGGTGGGTGTGAATTGTGTTAGTTTGATGATGATGCAGACGCCGTTTGGGGGGACGAAGGAGAGTGGAGTGGGAAGGGAGTGTGGGAAGGATGCGCTGTTGGCCTTTACTGATCGGAAGACGGTTATGGTTAATATGAATTATTAGGGGGAAGTGTCTGGTAGTTCTAAATGGTAATTTTCTTATTAGATGGTGAGCATATGAGACATGGTCAGAATTACATTGGAAACTTTTGTTGTTCAATATTACATTCTCCAAAAGCACTTCCATCCTAACCTTTACACCAATCTTTCTTTGACTGCTCAGGGCGATTAGCACTCTCACCTTCAATAGTAAACAACTCAATCTTCATTCGGGGGAAGATCAAATATTAAAATAATTTATATAGTCCTATAAACGAGTGCTTGGTGTAGTGGTAATAATTCCAGTCGAGTCGCCACATTTAAAATCCAACAACTCTGGGCTATGGTAGGAGCTGGGACCTGGGACCTTTCTTTTATTCCCTTTTTTTCCCCAAATTATTTATGGCCTAGGATATACGAGGCCAACGAAAACATTGTTGAAGTGCATCATCTCGTGGTAGAAGGAACAGATTTAAACACCATATACTCGGATGGCCTAACCCCACTCCACCTGGTCGTGACGCTTAAAGACGACATCTTGGCTCGATGTCTTCTAGACAGGGGTGCAGACACTGAAGCGATAAGCTATGAAGCATGCAAACCTCTATTCATCGCTGCGATGACAAGTGCTCGTTTGCCTATCTTCCAGGGCTTCTTGAAGTATGGAGCCGATGCTGAGTTAGATAATCTAGCGACGCATACCACAGCCTTTATGGACGCTATAGATATAGGAAACTGGGAGGTTGCAAACTTTTTGTTACACGGAGCCTACATTGAAGTGAAGGATATTAAGGGCTACACTGCTTTGTACTGTACAATGTTGCTTGCTAAAACAACGTCTAGCTCACCAATCTACTCATAGATAATAGGGCCGGCACAAGCTTGGAATTCGAAAACGGCATGTCTTTGAAGGAGCTTGCAAGCCACAATGCAGGAATTGTGTCACTACTGGATAAGCATCATATATTTGATGGCCCATTTCTGGATGCTACCCCAATACCCGCTATCCAACATCGATTTGGGCAGATCCCAACGTTGCCCACTGACCAGCCAGACAAATTCTTTGTCTTCCACTTTTCGGGCAACTATTGTAGATATCTTCTTGGGGAATAGAGAGAGGAGGGTCAAGAAAACTCCGACAATATTCGACCTGCTATATGGATCTGGCCCAGAGTCTATCATGAAGAAGGCCCGAGACAGGGAATTGGAACATTCCACCAATGTAGTAGTCCTTATTTCCCCCATTGCGGGCTTCTTCTAACAAGCACTTAGATTGAATGAGTTGAGATCTGTGTTCTCCTAAGAATATTATATAAAGCTTGGGTGACGTTGCTTAGCTGATAAACTTACGACAGTCAATCATTCTAAGAGGGCATATTACTGAACTCCTTACTAGGCTTTAATAACTCGAATATTTACTGAGGGCGAAACCGGGGATACAGTCCTCAACGAAGAGCCAAGATCTAGCCTTGGGTTGCCTACCTCAACCGGACAACAATACCAAGTACCACCTGCTTACTCTTCTTTTATGAGGCACTTGTGCCAACCTATCTAGGTAAGTAGGGCAGTAACATCTTGAGAAGTTGACTAACTATGAACCTGAGGGGACAACCCCAAGCAAAGCCTCCAAGGAAAATGAACCAGAGCACCTATATTTATTCGCATGTAATGGATCTCAGTGTTTTAAGTAGTTTTTGATAGTTTCCACATATTCCATTTCTTCATTTTGAAAGATTCGATGAATTTGAGCAAATGTCAGAAACGATACACGCTTCAAAAAATCCACTGGCGCAGGGCCCGCGCGGACCCAACAGACGCCATTTACGATCTTGTTTGTAGCCATACGAGACTCAGCCGTCCAGGAGCCAATTTCCTATGCCACCAACAGAGATGATCAAGGAGAGAGATATGGAGAAGACCGCTAAGCCAGCCGCGGAGGTAGATGCGGTAAAGAGAAATAGAGTACGAGTTGACATACCGTTCATTGGAATTGGACAAAATGTTAAGTCAGCAATTCATAGCTACAAAATGAAAGTAAAAGAGAGATTAGGTCGATTCAGTAGGATGTGGAGCCGCTTGAATGGTTCTCACCAAGATTTGGAAAGCGGGCCAGCAGATCCTCTGGATCATACTAGTTCCGACCACACCGCTTGTCACGGCGGTGATTTTGGCGGCAATGCTGTCGATCAGTCGATAGCGGTAACATCAAATGGTGCTCCTATAAAACAGAACCTAAAACCTACAACCACAATCTTTGTCAAAGAATTTGCCATAGACCAGGCCGCAGATCAGGCTAGTGTTCGCAAGCATATGCTAGTGGCAGAGGATACAAATCACAGCACCGCAAGTATATCACAAGGTGAGAGGATTGAGGTGCAAGTTGAAGGGAGAATTCCTACGCAACCGAACAGGAACAGAAGAGCCTAAACGGGCCCTAACTAGGAAATTATGTTTAAAAATCATAGCCGGTGGTTATAACGCTCTATGTTAGTATTATATATAATACTAGCACCTCTGTCCTCCAATAAGAGGAAACAGTAATCACGCGGCGACCGAAAGGCGTAGTTGGATGAAGCACGGATAACGTCCGGCACTCCTCGACAAGAGATAACTACGCGCCACCCGAAGTGTAAATAGTGTAGGTCACTAGTATAATTAAAGTCTAAAATTTCTCGGTGTCCGTCTTCGGGGGGCATTTCTTTTTGAACTGACGGACGGAGACTTATTTTTAACAAAAGGCCCGTTTAGGCTCGTAAAATACTCGAAATACCAGTACCGGAATATAGATATTAAATACTCGTAACCTAAACGCTCCGAAATTCTCGAGTATTCAGTTTTAGTATTTGGGCCTAGCGCTTTTTATCGTTTTCTAGTCGTAGCCACCTCTTTTAGTATGGTATATTCTATTCTATTGTGATATTACTACTATGCCTCGAACTATTAGGCTAATAACGAAGACCATGGATACCGAATCTTCGAAAAGGAAAGCTTATAGCGAGCGTATTAATTAGACTAAAGAGCTTGAAGAGTCGTTAATTGTAATAATGACTCGATATATCGAATCGGGAAGGCTAGCGGATAATGTGTTCAAGAAGGCCCACTATACAAGTATTACTGTCGAACTTTAGGAGTCTTACGATATGATAGAGTTCGTAATATGTGGTTTTCTAGTACTCTAATATTGTCGCATACGATGTAGCTCCGATCCATCCACTAACCTCTATATCATTCTAAGATGCGTAGTCTTTGCGATGTGGGTGAGGAGGCATACTAGTCGATTATTTACATAGGGGAATGGAACCTAAAGGTAAACAACTCTGCCTTAAAACCTTACTTAGGTTGTAGCTAAAACAGATCACAGTATTTAATATCTAGTATTTAATAATTGTATTCTAGGACCTCCGTGCCAGTATTTCAAAATCTAGTATTTAATATGAGTATTTGGATTCTGGTATTTAATGATGGTTTTCACAACCATATTGAATGAGATTTAGGATATGGGGTGTGATGAGTACATTTAGTGAAAAGGAATATAGGAGCGAGTTATCGATTTATTGTGTAACGGGTTAAGGTCTAGAGGCGAACCCCAAACGCATTTGAGATGATGTGAGACATAGGCAAAAACATCTAGATTCTCCAAACACTGTACGAAGTATGAGAGCCGAGAAGTGGGAATGACGAAGAGCGGTGAGGAATATGCAACATGCCACTCAACGAGCCAGCTAATCTAGTCCTTTGCCATCCTCATGACTTCATTGGCAGCTTCAGAAATTCTCCGGAAGTTGACATCAATGTTGCAGTGTCTTTGCGTTATGTTGTGTTGAATAAAAGGGCCAAAGAAAGGAATGTGGTGCAGGCAAATGGGTGTACGAGGTACAAACCCGAAGAATACGTGGAAGTGCCGAGAACGGGCCATTTTCGTGTAGTAAAATAATTCTTGCTGGTGCGTGGTACGAATCGAACGTCACGGAGGAGTAATTGGACTTATAAGCTACGATGGTGAAATTTCTTGTGCAACAGTCTCAGGAAAGAGTTGTCGAGTTTTGATCAGGAGGGACAGTCACGTGTTTAAATGATTGGCGAAGGGGGGTGCCCGCATGAATTCATCGCAAGCCCGCTGCGCGATGACGAAGTTCTTTCCCACTTCAACAACTTCTATGGAATGGATGATGCCAATACCTACCATATGTGTGGCTTTACCGCTGCATACCTCCGTATCAGACCTTTTAATTGCCGCAGCTAGTCAGATCTTCCCGAGCTTTAAAGATCTCGTCCGCCATCCCTCCCACCTTCCCGTCGGCCCGCCGCCAACTTTACTTATTTATGACTTCACCTCAAACCACAAATGACACCACGTTTCTCGCCTGGCATATCGAAACCTACCTAGTGTCTAGTCTCGAGTACGAAACGGCATCAAAGCAACCAGCGAAGGCAGAAGGCATATAAGACAGCATGGCGGCTCCTATAATCGCGCTAGGTCTCAAGGGAGCAGACGCAGTCATCGACAAACACTTCCACAGAATACCAGACAAATACATGCATCCCAATACCTACATTCCGAACAATATCCCGAATCCCCTAAGCAAGAAACAGAAGAAGCGACGTAAGACTCGAGATCAAGCGCAAGGAAGAAATGACGCCTCTTCACGCTCGCGCTCGTCCTCCCCATCTCCTCTCTATGATATAGAGGATGCAGACGACATCCCGACACCGTCTGATATACCACGGCATTCCGGACACGCAAATGGGGACGCTATGAGAAGTCCAATTGGAGCAGGGCTACATGGCTTCATGCCACCTCAATACAGTCAATTACCACCACATGTACGACCCGAATATATGCCTCCACCGATTGGAAACCTCAATCCACCGCCACCTCAACCAGGGAACGAATTTCCTCGACAGCAAGACTACCATCAGTTCCCGCCATCTTCTCGATCTGGCGAACCAAATCTGCGAACACCATCAGTGAACGATAGAAGCAGGCCGCCTCCAGCATGGTCTACAACAGGGTATCCTTCTAGAGATCGTGAGTCACGGCATAGGTTAAGGGACAGAGATCTGAGCTCCGATGATGACCGGAGAGGCCGCCGACCAAAATACACAAGCAGGAGAAGCAGCTCCTATCAGCCAGCCCAAAAGCGGAATACTTATCGGCATCAACAAGACGACCGGGATATGGACGAGGCCGAGGAATTCTATCGCTCAAACCGCAAACCCACAAATATGTCTCGACGCAGCAGCTCCCAGCAACCTCAGGGAAATAACGCCCTCGTGCGATACAAGTCCAACGACGATGACGCTTCTGACTTCACCGAATCCCCAAGACCCAAGACCAGTCCTCTGACCCGGGAAGTAAGCCGTTACGACGAAGAGTACGATTACTACACTTCTCGTGCTCGAAGACGACCGACTTTAGAGACAAGACGCAGTAGCTCCTACCATGGACCTCGTGATCGAGACTCAAACCGCTCCTCCTACCCACCTTCCGCTCACACCACCCGGGGAAGCAGGAAGCGCAGAGATAGTCTTGGCTCAAGCTCTGCGGCTCCTCGATACAGCGGCCGAGACCTCGAAGACCGCTCCCCACCGGCCGAGAACCGCGAAAACCAGTTCTTCACCAAGAGCAAGGAAGGCCTGCTCTCTGGTGCTCTCGGTGCTGTTGTTGGAGGCTGGGCGGCAAATCGCGTTCACCGCAGCGCATCTGGTCGTGATGGGCGGTGTGGGAGTGGAGCAGGTAGAGGCAAGGGCGACGATAAGGTTTTGACGTTGCTTGGTGCTGCTGTGGGAGGATTGGCTGTTAATGCTCTTGTTGAGCATCGGGAGGAGGGAAAGATGAAGAAGGAGAGAGTGGAGAGGGATCGGAGGGATAGTAGGGTGTATAATTGGGATGATGGGTATGGGAGGAACAGGAGCAGGTGACGGGATGAGCGGATTGCTTGACGTGTTTAAAGGTGATCAGCGATCTAGTTGCATCTCACGACAATAGAATGGATGATGATGATGATGATGATGATGAGTTACGAAATACGTATCACGATTTACGAGAAGAGATGTTAGAAGACAATATAATATGAAGTCTCAATCACTCGCGGATGATATCCGCTAGTCGTTTCACACTTTTCGGAGTATTCTTCTTGGCGACGTGAATCATGTTAGCAAGTGCTGACGAAGAACCCATGTATGCATCGTAATCATGATCTCAGATCTTGACATTTCTAAATATTCACATGGAGACATTTTGCTTTGGATAAGCATAGACCTTCTATAACACGCTGCGCAGTCTTATCATCAGTTGTTGCTACAAGACTAGAAGAGCGATAGTCGACATGGAAACAAGTTCGACTTTCGAGCAGGGTAGGTGGCTAGAAGAATGATAAAAGAAGACTTCAAACTGTCTTTATTGACTTCAGTGAAATTGAAGTCCTAAATCTTACGCCCCAATTTTGAGAAAGACTAAAAGTAATCACGCATACACAAGAACATATAATGGATACGGCAACACACACACACATAATCAGAACCCTAGCATAATCAGCTAGCGGTAAGGGGGGTATGGACAAAAGAAGAACTGCCAGGACAGCAGCTTGATGTTGAGCCAGGTTTAACTTGAAGAAGATGTATCGAGCATCACGAACATCAACAGTCAGTATTCATATCTATTCAACGTGATCTTGAAAAGCCATCGACGTCAACTTCACAATCAGAAAGAGATAACCCAGTATGTGCCAAGAGGAGTTCTTCCCTTAGATGGCTTTCATCATCGTTGAACCCCCCTGATCTAGGAAGGCCAAGAAGACCAAATCTCATGATCCTGAACCAGCAGAGTATAAGTCTATGCTGACAACTCCCCTTCTAAATTGTAAATTGTAAATTCTTGCCCACTGATACAGAAGACATATATTCTTCGCTTTTCGAAAGCCAGACTCTCAATTCACCAGGGTTCGGAGGAAATGGGGGGCAGGTGAAGCTAGTTAGATTTGAAGAAGGCAGTAAAAGTTATGTGTGGCTCCGTGGAATTGATTCCTGTAAAAACTGTATGTTCTGTTGACTAAACGCGAAGGACCTACTGTATGATTCATTGTAATAGGGAATTGCTCATCATGCGGAAGATTCTGCTGGAGCTGGACTTCACCATCAGACCTAAATGCTCAAGCTAAACTTTAGGGTCCCTTGGGTATATGGCCTTGCTCTTCTTCTACCAAACGACTCCCATTGCAACCAGAATGAATCGGGGATGGACCAATCATGAGCCCAGTACCCTCGAAGCAGAAAGAGCAAAACCTGAAATCCACTAGACTTAAACTGTCCACCAGCAAATCTCATAAGAGAAAGCTGTGAGGAGAGACGGAAGGAGATAAGGTCGAGCAACTGGAGTTCATCCGAATTCGGTAGTTTGTTGTCGATCTCCGCCACAAAATGATGGCAAGGATACATTCACTTTACCAGCCCTATAACCACTTTGAGCCACTATGCATAAGAAGTTGACTCCCGAAGAAGGTTTGTGTCCCTCTATGTATCCTTGTGTCTCTTTGTTTGTGTAGAATCTTGTTTCGCATGGTCCAAAAAAGTACCCCTGCTTAGGCGAATGTTCTCGGATACTGAACTAAGGTTGAAATCGTGAATCGACAAATCCGCCCATATTTGGGATCATATTTTTTGTGTGTTCCTCTGAAGGGCCATCACGCCTTTATTCCTCCCTCTTTCCCCCCTTCTTGCGCCTCCTCTTTGCCTCTCCTTGGGTGGGCTGGGCAAAGCGACCACTGTCGTAGACACCTGCTTTGGCTTTCTCCTGCTTCTTTGGCTGGCGGTATTTAATAAGGCCTAGAATCAGGGATATCGGAGTAAATTACCGAGTTGATTAAGGTCAATCAAATTGGTGGTTCACGCTTTCGAATTGTGTGTCAGTCTGGGGGTCAAAGTCTTCGAAAAATTACGCGATTCACGACTTGATCTGTTTCCTTTCTTCACATTCTTTCTTTTTCTTCATTCGAACAAGGACCATTTTCGAGAAATATTAAGCAATGGTTGCCACACTATTGTCCAAGGACAATTCGATGTTCGTCTGGAGAGATGCCAAAGAAGAATGATGATAGACACTCGTCGAATGAAACTAAGTAAAAGTTAACTATGGAATGAAGAGGTCATATCCCAAGCTGAACAGGTGATGTCTCCTTTGAGTTTATGAAACGACATCTGAACCTTTGCTGATAACATAGCCCACTCGTTCCTCGGTTTTGTAGGTCGATAGCAATGTCTGAGCAATTATTTTCCTATTTTCGTCTTGTAATGATAGAGACTTTGTTTTTACGGTCAAGTTGCTTTGGAAACAAATGTTTAGAATGCCCTTGCTTATGAGAGAAACTTCTGGCTTTTGATGGGAATATGAAGGGCACAAATTATCATAAAAGTTTCAAGATCTATGGTTTCAGTTCTTTTCAACTACACAACCATTCTCTCTACATATGAATGCCATTGACATCTTATATCAAGTGGCAAGCCACCAACAAGATCAGCAACCAACCAACAAGATCGATAACCAACAAGCCACCAACTAAACAAATGTCCATACACTTGATAAGGAGATAATTAGTGGTGTGCGTCAATTGCGCAGCACTTACGTGAATCGAGGATTACCTTAATCCGACCTCGAGTCTTCCTGTCAGATACTTCATCAATGCTAGCAAGTATCTCTTGAGAGAAGATCAAGAACGAAAGTATCAAGACCCTGACGCAAAAACGAAACCTCGGCAGCGGCAGCAAATTCAACAGGGAAAGCTTCGGGTGGAACGATGCCCATTTTGAGATTCCATAAGCCCTGAACTTGGTCACGACTACCAAGTAACTTCTTGTTTCGTACTAACAGAATCAAAGTAGGCAGGCAACAGAAAAATCCTCTGTTCCTGTACTCTCGATCTAATTCAACAGCTGAGGACAAAGCGATCAAAACACCTCCTTGTTCATCCTCATCCTCATCATCTCATGTAAGGTTATGAAACGCGTCTGCCCTGAGAACACCGGCAATATGCTGGCTGTATTGACCCGCAAAATGATGTGACGAGAATTTCACCTGTGCAGAGCCTACACATGTCTTCCGCTTCCAAAATCCTTCTCCTTCAAGTCGCAGACTTTGACCATCGAATGGAAACCCGCTCATCGACAACCATGGCTGATAACACCAGATCTCGGCTCCATGACTACAAAGTTCTCAGAATTCTTCCCAGTTGCAACATTAAGGTTATCAATATGTAAAGAAGCATCCAGAGGATTGTCCCGTCGAGCTCGCGGGAAAGCTTTAAATCACTCCATTCCAGCATTTCATCAGTTCAAACATTTGCTCAAACATTTGCTCAAACATTTGCTAGGGGCATCATTACGAGCTCAAATTGGTAAAAGCTGCTCCCGTTGGCCGAGTGGTCAGCCAAGACGAATTCTCGCCCGAGATGCGATTGGCCTGTTTTTGCCTGTCTTTCCACTCGGTCAGCTTCCAAGGGAGCATACAGGGTTCAATATTGCTGCAATGCATGCACAATGCTACCCTGCTTGATACCCTCACGCGGAATGCGCTGTCGCAGTTGTCGAGTGCCTCTTCGACCGAATGCATATTGACAATAGTGGGGAGCTTGAAACAGAGGTGTTTCTGCGACGGAAGCATTCAAGCAAATTGTGCTTAATTGTGGCAAGAAGCCAGAAGCTCTAGCTTGCGAATCGAGGGTGTTGGTCTGTCTCTCAAAGTTCTAGAATTGCACATTCTTAATTTTGTGTCTTACAATGACGCCAAATATTGATCATAAGGGCGCCACATGGCAAGAAATTGCACAGAAGGTCAGGGATCACCGCGACATCACCGTTGAGAAAATCGAGCCTGCGATCCCTACTCAATTCGATTACTTGCCCAGCAGGGTTATCGATGTCCCGAGACAGCATCTTTCGGCAGCAGAAGTCGAGATCACAGAAAGCCCGATAGATTCTCTGTTGTCCTCGCTAGCCATAGGGAAGCTTACTTCACTCGAAGTCACCAAAGCTTTTCTGCGCCGAGCTGCAATAGCGCAAAAGTTGGTAAGCTCATGTGTACCTTCTCAAAATCGATCTCTCGATTGCTGATTGACGTCGTCTAGACTAATTGTGTTTACGAATTGCTCCCTGAGAGAGCTATTGCTCGTGCTAAAGAGCTCGATGAAGCCCTCGCAAAGGGGGAACCCGTTGGTCCTCTGCATGGACTTCCTATAAGTGTAAAGGAACACATTGGTGTAGAGGGTAGAGACTGTACTGCTGGATTTGTTGGCTGGGTGGGAAACAAGAGTCCTTACGATGCGAATATTCTCAAAATCCTTCTTAAGGCGGGCGCAGTGCTCTATGTACGAACGACGGAACCACAAGGACTGGTAAGTACACTTCATCAAAATAAGTGTGGGTGCTCCCATCCAGAAGCTTTGCTAATTCACTCTTGAAGATGGTTTTGGAGACTTGTAGCAATATAACCGGAGTCACAACCAACCCTCACAACACTTCACTGACTCCAGGCGGCTCGTCTGGAGGCGAGGGTGCTCTTCTAGCCTTGAGAGGAAGTCCACTTGGAATTGGATCAGATATTGGTATGTACTCGGTTTTGTTATTGGTTTTTTGCAGTTTAGTTGACTTTTGTCTAGGTGGTAGTATTCGTTCGCCTGCTGGAAACTGTGGCATTTACGGCCTTCGACCAACACCCGCTCGCTTGCCATTGATTGGCCTCGAAGCGTTTTCAATCGGTTGCGAGACTGTGATGGGAGCTATCGGGCCCATGAGTCCAACATTAGATGGAATCGAACTTTTCATGAAAACTGTTCTTAACTCTCGACCATGGGACGATGATCTGAGCTTACACCAAATGCCTTGGCGAGTACTAGAACCATCGAAGAAACTGACCGTTGGCGTCATTTGGGACGATGGTGTTGTGAAGCCTTCTCCCCCGGTTCAGAGAGCCTTGAAGGAGGTGGTCGAGAAATTGAAAGCTTTACCAGATGTCGACGTGATTGACTGGGCACCATATAAGCACGACGAAGCTATGAAACTGCTAGTGAGTGACAAACCATCGGCTTAGTGCAAATGTTTCACTCATGGTTACTGACTTCAAATAGACGAAGTTGTATGCCCCTGATGGTGGAAGGGCTTTCGCAAAGGGGCTGGCGACTTCGGGCGAACCATGGCTTCCGCTGCCTGAATTCACGATGAAAGGCTCTCCGGGAGTTGAGGATCTGGAGCAGCATGATATTTGGAAATACACCAAAGATCGTGAGATCTTCCGCTACATGTATCTTCAAGGTGGGTACACTCAAGCTACGAGTGTTAAAAGATTCGGGTGCTGACCGTGCAATTAGAATGGAACAACGCCGCACCAACGATGGATGTGATTCTTTCTCCAGTCGGTCCGCTCCCAGCTCCACCCCATGGGACCTCGAAATACTGGGGATACACCTCTATCTGGAATCTGCTTGATTACCCTGGTATCGTGTTCCCCGTCACGAAAGTCAACCCCGAGCTCGATGCCAAAGACGAAAGCTACAAGCCAAGAAATGAGATGGACAAATTGTATTATGACAATTATAGCGTTGATGGGCAAAAGGATGCACCAGTTGCTCTTCAACTTGTGGCGAAAAAGCTCTATGATGAAGAGCTTGTTGAGGCTTTGAAGACAATCAAGAGGGAGATTAGTTTGCCCTTCGTCAACAGTTTAGCATGAATGTCTCCAATATGAGAGCTGGATCGCATAAGTAATGAGACTAGCCTATTGGTTTGCCCCAGAATCTACGATCGTCAGTATGTGCACGAATAGAGAATTAATATCTGTGTTTTGCCGTGCAAATGCCCCCTTGGGAACCATTTCTGGCATCTTTCTCTTAAAATTCACCCGACCCAGCGATCTGGTTCCCCCAAAGTTGTGAAGTGGTTGCAATGTGCTGAAAGCACGACTCCTGGGTTTCCACCGAGTGCATAATCCTTTTGAAAATACAACATGGTGGCTGAAAGAACATTCGATGTGACTACTGTACTGATTTCCATACAAGGGTAGTCTGACTATCAGACTAACTCGTAACAGGACAACACGAATCCTACGACTTCTAGGATGTTTTTGCTCCACTCTAAAGACTTTTCTCTCTTGGCATTTGGAAAGGTAAATCATCAATCTCGGGACTGTCAAAGGCTACCGTGGAAAGAATCACTTTCTAGACCACTTCAAATTGTCGGAGAATAGAAGTAGAGCTTCTCACAATAAAGGAATCTCTAGGGCATCGATTTCATTGACTTCGACTTTCAAACGAGTCCAGAGCCACTGTTTACCCTTGTATTCTGGGCGCGAACAGACTACAAAGTAAGGCCATAAGTGAGTATGACCATGAGTAGCACAGGGCTCGACTTCGAAACCCTCATGGTTAGTTTATGTCATCCCTGTCTTATCACAGCATCAATGTCGCGGACACTTCCGAGTCGGACGGCCTGGCCTGCACCAAGGGGTTGTAACGAGTTGTAAGCTCCCGTAGTAGCAGTACTAGAATAGGGGTACAAATAGCGGAATAGTACCAATGTATTCCGCCTTCGGGCAACTTTGGTGCAGAGGTCACCCACTGGTCAGATTCTTTTAAGCGATTCTCTTTTAAGTGCACCCTTATTACTGGGATTGAAAGATCGTCGGATTGGGGGACGGTCCGTCACTACTGTGGAGCGTCAATTGGCGAAGCCGTATCCGGCCGCTGGTGACTGGTCCCTGTGGCTTGAGAGATAAACACTTTAAATCAGCACGATGCATTTTCGCGGCGAAAATGCATTGATGCTGTCTTGGTTCTCCATAATACCTACGATTTATGGGGTTTATTGGAGCTCAGCGGAAGGGGAGAGGTGTTCCGGTCCGGCCACTCCATCCTGTTGGCCTTGAGAGAGGGGCGGTGAGTGCACTTAATAATTGGCACCGTGGGGATGAGAGTGGGGGAGTTTCGCTTCACTAGCAACACCCTTGAATTGTCTACTTCGTATTTAGCGAAGACCTGAATTGGCCTACTCATAATATTGAACGAGGGTTCATCAATCACTTGTAGGCAACGCTTGTGGCGCCATGAACAATCCCTACTGAACTCAAACGAAGTTACTCTGCGAAGTGTACGCCAGGGTTCTGAAAATGGACAGTGAGAAATGTGTCCGTTGCCGTCGAAGTCGGCAGGCTTCTCAGGCGTGCCATCCAGTCGTCCTATCGGTAGGTAAGACAACTGCCGGAAATGAGTTTTATACCAGAATCTTTGCACTGTTTGCAGGCTTGAATGTCTTTTCTACCTTGACGCCTTCGAACTCAATCATACTCTGTGGGATGTAGAACGTAAGCATATGGCTAGTACATGCAGCTATCGTTGTTTGTTGCCATTTCGTCACCCCATGAGTTTCACCTTTCTTCGATAACAAGCTGTTGATCTTGCAGTCGACTGTGCCCCTATTGAGACCCAAGACCCAGTCTCAAGGGTCCTGTCAGAACCTACTTCTACTTCTTAAGCGGCTCCCTCTGGTCTCAAGGAAGCATTCGTAATTCCCACGCGGATCTTTTCCAATCATGTCTTCACCTCTTCCAGTGGTAGATGCTGCGTACCTGGCACTTGACGAAGGCAGTAAAGTCGTGACGATCAACACGACTTTTACGGCACTTGCAACGCTGACGGTTATCCTTCGTTTTGCGGCTAGAAAGATCAAGAAGACCGGTCTTGCGGCTGATGATTACTTGATATTTGCAGCTCTTGTATGTCCACCCCACTATCACCCTCAAGTTTTATGGCGTTTTTGCACTATCTAATCGCTATCTAGGCTTTCGTTTGGGTTCTTTATGGTCTCTCCATTGCCTGTAAGCATCAGCATTGATATACACTGCTAACCGTTCACTAACAATTCGAGAAAGGTCAACTGAAAGGAGTCGGCAAACATATTGAGGCAGTGTCGAAAGAAAATGTAGCCCTCATCTTGGAAATGCTTTACGTCACGCAAATATTCTACATTTTAGCACCTGCTGCAATCAAACTCTCACTTTTGTTTCTGTACAAGCGAATATTTGTCACCAAACGCTTTACGATGGTGTGCAATGTTTTGTTAGGAGTTGTCGCCGTCTGGGTTACGATCATGACCTTCATGGGAATCTTCAATTGCACGCCAGTAGATGCCTTCTGGACAGGCAAAGGCAAATGCGTCAACTTCAAACAGTTTGCTTTGGGATACGCTGCTGTCAACATCGGGACTGATTTGATCATTTGGGTATTGCCAGTTCCGATGGTGTGGAAGCTGCAATTGCCGATTGGACAAAAGATCTCCTTGACTTTGATTTTTATCCTGGGCCTATTGTGAGTCGAGGTATTACCATCTCCCGATCCTTCGACTAACATCAATATAGCGATTGTGCTGCTGCGATCACTCGGCTAGTAACCTCCATGCTGGTGCTTGGAAACCGGGACGTAACATGGGACTATGTACCTGGATTTATCTGGTCCATTATTGAACCTTCTGTTGGAATAATGTGTGCCTGCCTGCCAACTATTCGAGTTATTCTGTTATTAATTATTCCGGAATCATGGCGTTCGGTCTTCTCTCTTCGCTCCCGAACAGCCTCCGGCACGAAACTCCAGAAGACATTTGAGAGCGATTGGCCTCGCACGGCGGCATACAACGAGATTCATGGCGCTGGAAAAGGCACAACAGTGGGTTCGGAAACAGCCTCGACCAACACCGACAGACCTGTTGAGTTGAACAAAATGGATCGTAAGGATGGAGGGATTACTGTGTCGCATACCTACACTGTGGAGGAGGAGGCAGAGATGTTGAAGAGAGCAGCTTGATGAATATCAATGCAAATGACGTGTTATGTAGGAATAATAGACGACAAAAGGATAGGCAATAAGGTTAGAAGTTTGAAAAGACATGTATATAAGCATTGGAATACATGATTTTGCCATCCAATAGCCTAACTTCGATCTACCAAGTCTTCCATCTAGCGATCCAGGTGTGGATGTTTATTTTAGTTCGCAGCAGCATTTACGAAAGATTTACAGAGTAATAATGAAAGCTTCAAAGCCTGACGCAACTATGGTGAATTAGGAAAGAGGCTCTCGTTCGTCATCCCGAACGCCAGTGTTGACACGCTGGAGACGATAACGTGCTGACGTGCTCGCAATTTCGCAATCCAGGATGCCAAGATATCGCTAGGACATCACAATTATAAAGGAAGGTTATCCGTGCGATACAACAGGAGCCCACAATCGTGGCATGGACAATAACGATATAGTGGTTCAGGGGCGGAACGACCACAGTATTTAAAGGTTCACATCACGATTGGTGCATCAGTAGGTAAACTTGAAGCCAAAATTCTATGTATTAGTAGGTCCTAGTGACCTTGCTCTGCATTGAGCGAGAATGTGGCTTTCGTAAGTTTATTCAATATGATAGACAAGCATTACCAGCTTTGGCATGAGATCGGGCTTCAACAGTTGACTCAATGGCTAACGCCCATGGCTTCACTCTCCTTGACCATTCTCCAGTATCTGTCCTTGCTCGAGATTCTCATTCCCTTGCCCCATTTGACGAATATTAAGAAAACCAAGCTCGAAGCGAGTGCAATCATGGCGGCGGAGATGAAGCAGTTTTGATAACCCAAGTCCGTGAGCCAAGGAGTGATACTAAGGAAATGAAATTAGCGAATGCAACAACTGAACACGCAAAGATGTGCTTACCCATAGCTGACAGCAAAGCTCATAGTGTTACGAATGATCATGATAGTGACCAAAGCTTGGCCACTGAGTGCTTGGTATGTATCGATGCAGTAGTTGACCGAGACTGGAATGGCAATGGAGATGCTGAATGAGAGTATGAAAGTGGCCGAGATGAGTCCAAACCAGTGGACTCCGTGTGCGGCGCCCACACCCCAGAGGATCAGTCCGACGGGGCAGAAGATTGCCATGAGAACGAAGAGCCAGAGACGGTGCTCGGGCTCGTTAGTACCTCCATTGCGACGAGCCAGGAGTACCAAGAGCTTATCACCAATGGTACCTGCCCAGATTGTGCTTTACGATAGTCAGTACTTGAGGTATTTGCGTGAGGTCATGCCAACTTACGTCAAGATGTTACCAAGTAGGGGCGATAGATAAGACAAGCCAACCATGGAGGGCTTGAAGTTGTAGCCTGGACCACCGAGAATGATAGATGCGGTACCATTGAGAACGTTGAACCAAATCAATGCGCTGCCGTATGCGAAACCAGAGTATACAACCACGGGGTAGGTGAAGAATATGAATGGTTGTTTGAGCATGAAGAGAAACTTCTTGAATGGTCTTGGCTTGTCTAAAAGACTCAGTTTCGAAAGGAAAGTCTTCTGGCTAGGACCGAGGGTCGTGGGGCTTGCAACTTCGGTGGTGGGATCGGCTCCCTTCTCAGAACCCTCTCCGTATTTCTCATCATCAGACACGACAGTAGCAGTGATACTTGAGTTTGGTCGATCGTAATTGGTCTCTTCCATGCAGAAGAACAGGAAGACGAAACTCAATCCACAGAAGATAGAGCACCAGTACTAGAGAGTATGTCAGTAGTGCATTTCGAGAACGAAGACGCTCACAGAACTAACCAGAACCCAACGCCAATCTTGTCCATCTGAGATGAAACCGGCGAACACAGGTGCCAGGAAGTTGCTACCACCAAGGAACAATGCGTAGATGGCCATATATGTTCCACGGTTGTGTGTGAAGGTCAAGTCGGTCATGGATATTTCGCATAGAGACTCAATTGGAGCTCCGAAGAACCCCTGGAGAATCTTTCCGGCGATCCAGTCCCCTTTAGTCTTTGCGTATGGGCCCCATAGAATGATGCCAGTGGTGGCAAATAAGGTGAATAAATAGACAGGGCGTTTTCCGTACTAAGTATCATGTCAGTGTCTATAGGTAGACCTCTTGGGAGGCTTCAATTACCTGGAGCGCAATTGGCTGCCAAAATGCACATCCCCAACCCAAAAGCAAGAACATGTAACCAGTACCAGAGTTAAGAGTGTCGAAGGAGAGACCAGTGTTCATAGAGATAGGCATGAAGACTGAGTAAATCGCAGCTGTTGGGAATCCCACGGCCAGGGTATATCTGCCAGATTGTGTCAGCGATGCCAATCGCAAGTGTGGTAATATGACTTACACGCAAACACATGTTACTGCCAAAAGTCTACGCTTTGGCGACCAATTCAGCGGATCATCAGGATCACTACTAGGCGTTGGAACCAAAACAACATCTTTAATAGCTCCAGAGGCATGCTTCGCACGCATGGTGCCCTCCCGATCAACTAAATGATTCGTCCCCGGAATGGGACTGGAGTGGGCGCCAGCATCCTGCGTCTCTGTGACATGTTCTGCCATGATTTGAACAAAGAGGTGTGGAAAGAGGTATCTTGAGCCTCAAGAACAATTAGCTAGTTGTGAAAGAATGTCGAAGGATTGAGGGACAGCTCCAAGAAAGGAAGTCGCTGGATTATCAACCGAATTCTGGGGCAGAGGGGTTCATCAGTTGACACCAGGGTCCCACGTTCTTGTGCTCCGCATCTCCGAACCACACTTCTTCTATGCTACCTCGCCGTAAGACGGTAGCCTATAGAACTCATCTACTGTCTGCAGTGGCTTGATGCCATATGGATATCGCAATTGGATTGGGTAGCTGCTCCGTGATACAAATCAGGCGTTTTCGTTGTCTATAAACAGCTGCATGGTAAGTTGAAATCACACGATATTGAACTCCACCCCCCCATTGATGGAGCCTTGTCGTTGCGCTTTTCCCCAATATTGTCTGTTTCGAGAAGGGTACGAGATGGCCAGGCATCAAACGTTAGTGCAGCTCCTGATAGGAAACGTTCCTTGCTAAGAACATTGCTCCACTTTATGAATGTCCTCCAGAGGAAAGGTCCAGACTGTTCGTGCGTCTCACGATCCTCCTTGGGGAGCATGGAGGTAAATCCTTCAGTCCAAAACCTAAACACAAGAGAACCAAACTCGATCGGCTGCATGAATCTTTACAACGTAGCTGTTCTCGCGTATTTCGAACCAAAACCCTTCGGCATTTTAACAAACCAAGCTTCTTCCTGCCACACCAAAACGACATTTAGGATGGTTAAATTACCATGCCCTTGGGTCGGACTCCGGAGTCTGAATATTGTCTGACTGCGGCGCGGTTGCATATTTGCAAGAGAATTTTCTTATCCAGCCAATTGAGCATCGAGGTGACCATTCTCATGAGAAAATCTCCGTCCCAAATCCAACTCTGTGGCGTAGAAATGCTCTCGCTGGTACAGTACTCGGTCGCGGTTATATCGCCTCTTTCATGTAAATCTTCCTCCCATTCTTGAGAAGTATTTTGAATATGCCGCAACCGAGAGGTTGGAGTTGAGAATTGTTTTGGGAAACTCTTGTCTTCGCTCCTTTATAAGCCTTCCGAAATGACGGGCCTATGTTCTAGAGCTTAGATGACGATGACTCTAGATTGCGAAAACTTAGACATAACTCAAAATTCCTCACCAGACATCTGAGGTCAATGGCAGATGACAAGACAAGACGGCATGAAACGCCCAAATGTTATTGCATGAGGTGTGCAAGGGAGTCGAGGCTGCAGCGGATGGTGCTCCACGACCCTAGTATGGGGGAAGCGAAGGGAAATAGGGGGCGGGCGACGGGGAACAGGGTTAAGGGGGGATGCTGGCCGTTCCGGATGGGGCGTTCGGTTCTTGCGGCTTGGCAAGTCTCTACAGCCACCCCCTCGCATTTTCGGTGGCGTGAGCAACAGTGAGCTAAGGAAATGATTATGTAACTCCATTGAAGAAGGTGGGGGATAGCAAGTCTGAGCTTCATAGGAGCAAAGGTGTTACATAACAGACTGTAAGCTTCCAAGTCACCTGTAAACAATATCTAGAGAGAAATAGCTAACAAATACTCGGTTCGCCTCGTGATATGAGCTTTTTCATATACTCAGGATAAGTAAAACGGCTGGTAATAATCTCGGTATCACGGAATAGTCGAACTTTATACTTTTCTATTAAATTGAATTATCCCTTACTAAATGTTAGAATTTAGTATAATTTTAGTATACCGAGGTAGTAGTATAAAATTAAATCCGAAGCTACCGCCGAAATAAGCTATTTTGCTTAGGAAGCTGTTTTGCTTATCCCGAGTGTATGTATAGGCGAACCGGGTATTACCTTTTTTAACAAATGTCAAATATAAAGGCTACGAAGGTACTATGATTTCCTTCTGAGATCTCACTTATACTGGTCACACTCGGGAATGGCGAGTCTAGATACCAGATTTGAAACCCCACATTTGTATCTTCGATTTCTAGCTAGATTTAGTTGCTAGATGTAACATAAGTCAGGCTAAGACAATTTGACATCAGCCTTCAATTTCCATGTTATATGGAAGCAGCAACACGCATTAGCTGACACCACCGACTTTTGCCAATTTTGGGGAATATATGTTTTTATGTCACATACATAGAGGCAAACGGCAAATTGTGAGTCTATTTATGATTTCCCAACTTCATGGAGGGACCTCAAAAAACAGACGGCAGAGCCCACAAGGGTTCTTGTGTTCTTGTATGGTACCGTTGTTTGCTACCAGCAATTTCGTCTTTGCAGAGGTGGTATGAGTAACGGGCTATCCAGCCAGTTTAGTGACGAGGAAAATTCGTTGGAAAGCGACATCTTCTATGACGCGCTTATTCATGCTTCGTAAAATCAAAATCGTCGCCAACACTGTTCCTGGCAACAAAAGATCTTAGCTTCACACACACTGTAGTTTAGCAGATATCGGTCATGAAAATCGGAAGACTGAAACAGTTTGGTATGAATGCGTGAAGCACAAGTCCATGCTGAGATGTTTCCAAAAGCAAAACAACCACGATATTGTAGGCTTCCATTCCAAGTAGTACCAGAGCATATAGAAAAGGGTATGTGGTAGATATAACAGATTTCCCTAGAATATTTCAGCTTCAACCACAGTGCGACTTCACTAGTGTTGATCCATTGCGTAGATCATGATCGAAATTGTAAGTCGAGCTACTGAATAGGGTCTCCCAAGTCTTTCCCTTCTCAACCACATTCATTAAATAGTAGACTCCGACACTTCTCTTCGATAGCAATTTCGATAAGTCACACACCTTCTGATATTGTCAAAAAAATGACGTGGTCCATTAAAGTTGAGACGTAACTTATTGCCTTGTAAAGTTTGTGAATCTCGTTCGAGTGTTTGGCTTGTTGGAACAAAAGCTCACTTGAAGTGACTTTGTGCACAAAATTCTTGCGTCAGTAGAACGATATCTCTTCCTGTCGAACTACGCAAGAGGATTTCTCTTCAAGTCCCAAATGCGACTATAGATAACGACCCTAAAAGGATAAAGGTGCCAAAAAATGCGACTTCCTTAGCCCTTCTGAAAAGTGTGGTGATGATTATGTTCTGGTTTTATAAAATCAATAGTAAAATATTCATAAAATACTTCTCGACAATCAAATACTTCTCGACAATGAAATATTTCTCGATAATTAAATATTTGTTTCTTGGCCTCTATGCGTGTTGACAGTAAACCATAGACGAGATTCAGGATGTATCCACCATTGGTAGAAGAAGGCTGAGTAGTCAATAATCGATATAAATTGACAACCGCGGCACATGTCTGTTATGTCGGATTGGAGTGGCATAGGATATGCGTCAGGGATAACTTCTTTGTTTAGGCAACGAATGTCGATTACCATGCGACCATTTTCATTCCTATACACTACGACTTGCCTTAGTCCACTGTGATGGGTTCTCAAGCATGTCAAAGAAGAATCGTAGGATGTGTTCGAAGTTTTGGTTTGTTCGTTCCGATTGTCCGTCTCCTTGTGGGTACCTGTTAGCCACTATAACGTAATAGTGGTTATATGAATCACTTATTTCCTTAGTAATTATTACAAATTATCGGTAAGGTGGCAAAGAAGATTCTGGAGGATATTAAAACCTGATTAGTCAGGCAGTCACTCTCTATATAAAGACTCGCTTGCTCCTGTATTATAGAGGGTAGTCCCTTTTAAATGTTTCCTGAGAAATACTCTCTTTACCCTACCCCAGAAACCAAATTCTGACTCCTGCATAAGGCTCTCAGTACCATACTGTGGTAAACAGTAATTTTGTTCCTGCTTCTGCGATGATCTCCTTTCACATTATTGATGTGAATTTCCTGTCTCTATCAGATATGATAGCTTTAGGAAAGCCCCAATCGGCATCTTTTAACCTCGATATCATTGGTTTTGCCTATTGGGCTGCTGACCAATCTGCGCGTCCTAGGATCAGAGTTACCTTCTTTGACGACTTACATGTGATTGTGAGACAAGTGTCAAAACCGTCTTCGCTAAGAGATAGACGGGTGACGAAATCCAGAGCAATTGTGTGAAAAGGGGCTGGGGGTGGCAGTATTAGTCGAAGCGACCCGTACGGCGCGCGTCGTTGTGTCTTAAACTCTACGCATTTCTGACAATGCTCTAGGTAGTGCCGCAATTGCCGCCCGAGATTCCTGATGCAAAACGATTGAGAAATTGTTTCCTAGAGTTTTGTGTATCCGATATGGCCAGACCTGTCGCGGAGTTGCTCGAGAATCAGTTTGACGCAGCTTTTGGGTATACATAACCTCCCTGGGATATTGAACCCCCCATCCAAGAAAGCCAAAACAGGCCACAGGGTGAGAGCAAGCACCACTAATATGGAGATCAAGAAACAGGGCAAACTGGCCAAATGGGAGGCCAAACGAACAGTAGCATACAATGCTTATGTCCACCTAGCGCCTTGGAGGCAAATTAGCACTGGCAACATTTACAAGCTCAATCACCAGCAGGCAAAGGAAACCCTTCCTTCAATTTTCGAGCATAATGCAAAGATGAAGGAATCATTGAGAGACCTTGCCGCAGTAGGTGTACTCAAAGAATGGGACTTCGAGTGGAATCCCGCTTTAGACACGGATATCGCTGATTATAGAATCTACAATCCTATCAAGTACCCGTACACTCCCCGACATAATATCCTTTTCGATGATTCCGGAAGATCGGGACTTCCCCCAAGATCCCAGGATGCGCAATCACCGAGAGTTTCTCGATAACAAAATACTTCTCGATAATAAAATACTTCTCGGTAGTAAAATATTGATAGATTTCAGGAATATGTATTGTATTGTCTGGCCTACTAATGACAGGATGAAATCTCTTTTATGTGCGATAGGATGACTCAGGAATGAGTAAGCTGACACGTGTATTTCTGGCTCGCTTTCTTCATACCCCCCACGTGACCGCGATGAGAAGTATATTCCCAATTAGGAAATAGCGGCTTTGGTGAAGCTTTGTACGAGTATATAAACTCTCTTTTGTCCTCAAACCTTCTTCTCTCTTTCATATCCGATATCGGCCTTTGACTCTTCGCCCGCGCCTCCCCCCGCCCCCTCTATTCACTTTCAACTTCGACACTTCTTACCTTTGGCCTTTACCTATTACCTTTGGTCTTTCGATATGTCTCGATCCTCTCTAACACCCGAGGTTGAGGTCATTCCAGAAGAGACCCTAGCATTAGAAGAGGATTTTGACCAAGTCGTACTCCCTTCCGGTTATATCATCATGGTCCGGCTTGAATCGCCTCAGCTTCTTCGAGTTGATACTGATCTCCTCGAAACAATGGTCCAAGACTACCCTTCGCTTTGGTCGGATAACTGATGGATTTCAGGAATATGTATTGTATAGTCTGGTCTACTAATTACAGGATGAAATCTCTTCTATGTGCGATAGGATGTGACTCAGGAATGAGTAAGCTAGCACGTGTATATCTAGCTCGCTTCCTTCAAATACTTCTCGACAATAAAATACTTCTCGACAGTGAAATATTCCTCGACAACAAAATAGGCGGCCCTTTGATAAATGGCAACCTCAGAGATCAGCTATTTGACACTTGTCTCGATACGTGCGTTAACAAACCCTTGATTTTATACTAGTTCATAGCAGTAATACCAGCCAGGAGCTTAGTCAAAGTATGACAAACTTATCATCATGTCAGAAAAACTTCAGCATCCTAAGGCTTAGATTTCATGAGACTAGCGAGATTCTTTCAATGGCATAGCTTGAGTGGCTTTGTTCAGTTGACTCTCAAATGATGGAGCTCAGACAACCCTACGATCGTAGCAAGCAAAAATTTATTATCGAGGGAATTTGGTGAATGAATTAGTTGGAAATTATTCGATGCACTCTAATACATAAACTTTCATGCATAAAGAGAAAGGCGACATTCACTGCAGCGAGATACAGGCAGCCGCCCACTTTGGAACCCCTCGTGAGATGAAATCAAAACAGGACAGGTAACAGAGAGGTACTATACAATGACAGGTCTGTCGCCACACGACAAGACACGTACTGAAGAACCGACTTCACAGCCTGTAAGCGTTTTAAAAAGACGGGGAGACCAATTTTGTTGTTTCCAGCACCCCAGTAAAAACAGTGAAGGTAGACTCAAAAGCTTTTACGACCTAGTTCTCGACAACAAGAAATATCTCGATAACAACACGACAGGGGTGTGCACTACTAATATAAAGCTATTTGTACAACTAGAAGCAGCAATCTACAAATAGATCTACCCTACATCAAGTCAACCCTAATATGACTTTGATCTTTCCTCTTCTTAAACTAGCCTATGTATATTTCTTCCTCCTAGCAAACATACAACTGCATCTCAACTCTACTACAGATAAACCTGATTCACGACCATTTCGCTTCTTGGGCGCGAGTGTGCAAATCGCTTAATAGTGATAAAGAATCAACCCCAGCCAGAAGCGATCTTCCCCTCATCCCCTGGATACCATGGGGAGCCAAACCGAAAATACGACGAATCCGTAGGCATGTCCGCTCCTCCTGGAAGCTCTCGCCACAACCCGTGAATGTCAACAAAAGCCATCTTCCACCCCAGACCCCGAACCGTCCACAAAAAACAGCAACCTTGAATTCAGGCTTAATAGCCGAGCTCATCTGCGTGAAACTGACATTCATTCTCTTGGCGACGTTGGCGGTTCGCCTATTTATACAAAGTAGTCAGATCAGGAACGTCGGTCCGGCCCCGACTCTGAGGCCATACAGGGCGAGCAGGACGTCATCGGTCCATCCAGAAACCACCCCTACCAACGCTCGTACACAGCATCGACGACAGAACGTAGATCGAAGGGTCGGCCCGGGACCGCCATTCACCAGAGCCGAATCGACCCACGCACCTTTTCTTCACCCTTCAAAAACCCCCTATTCATACACGTCTTTAGATGTCCTTCCACGAGGGGGCATAAGAGGATGCTCCCCCATTTTAGGCGGCCCGGGAATCAAGTGGAGTATCGACAGGGCTGGGCTTGATGTCGAATCGAAGATCCTAAGGTTCCACGTCAACGCAGAGACATAGGGGTGCGCTTAAAAGAGAATCAGACTTCTCTGTACTAAAGTTGCCCGAAGGCGGAATCCATTGGTACTATTCCGATATTTGTACCCCTATTCTAGTACTACCGTAGCTTTCACGCAGTCGTCGTACTGTCTGATGCGTGAATTACTCATACCTCCCCCTCTCTTCAGTGGCCACCTGTCTAAATAAGACAAAACCAAAAAATAGTGTCTACCAATAAGTAGTGACAGTAAAAATAACCCTGACATCAAAAGTATCCCCGCCAACGGACCCTCCAGAAACAACAGCAATCGCAGGATCCATTGAGAGTTAAGCGAGGTGAAAGGGGAGAAGTTGGAACATCGCCTGAAATTCTAGGAATAGCGCTTGACTTATAAAGTAACCCTGCAACTCGCAACCAAAGCCGGATTTTCAAGAAACGCCTAATTCCAGCGCCAGAACATACCATCCTGACAAACTCCACATATCCAATCCCTGACCCAAGGTACCAAGCCACCCCCTAAAAACTAAAAAAATCCAACTCCCTCCTCCTCTCCCCCCCTTCCCCCTCATCATCCTCTCCCATCCCACCACCATTTCCACTTCCCATCCCACCAGCAACAACACCAGCATCCCCAAAATCCCCCAACCATGTCAAGGGTGTCGCGCCCGTCCCCATCCCACTCATTCCCGTAAATGCCATCGGATAATCCAACGCATTGAGATCACCGTTCAAACTCGGCCAGGCGGCGCGTTCGCTGCGGGGTGTGATCACGACATATCCCTCGCCTGCCGACGAGTTATTATCTAGAGGGAAAGCGAGGGGGTTAGACGCAGGCGTGGGCGCGAAAGTCTGCTGGAGGACCGGCGCGGGTGTCAACGCAAACATATTCGTCGGGCGTGAAGAAGATGGTTTGGAGAGTTGGCGCTTTTTGAAGGTTCGGAGATCCTCATTATCATTCGTGCTTTCCCTCCTCACAGGAATCAGCACACTCCCACTCCCCCTCCCAAAATCAGAGCGGAAATCCGGTGGTGGGGTCTTCCGATCCGCCTCCCTCAACTCCACCATCACAGCCCTCAATATACTACTCATACTTGCCGCAGGCTGATACGTATAACTCATATCGCCTAGGGCATTCGCGAGACATTCGAGGTACTGCATATTGTTCTTCCTATCATTGACATTTTTGATGAATGCCAGAGCGGCGACGAGTGCCGTGGCGGCGGTACCGGCGTGTTGGATGCCGGTGACGAAGATCCGACGCGTATCGAAGCGTTGGCGGTGGCGCCAGAAGATCCGCGAGACGCGGATGGCTTGACGTGTGCAGATGGAGCGCGAGAGGAAGGAGTGGTTGTCGGTTGTGTCGAGGTCGGGGGAGTCGTCCGAGGAGGGATGTGCGTAGCCGTCGTCTGAGGAGGGGGGTGTGGGGTCTTCGTATTTGGCCCATGGTCTGTGTAATAGGATAAGCGAACAATGGTATTGTTGGTGTAGTAGGAAAAAACTAAATGGCGCTGTCTGGATGTTTTCAGGCTTCCAGACCAAGTTGTCCGGTAATCTCCTGTACCACGTCTGCAGCTGCCGGTCTAGATTCATCACATACAGGTATGCGGCGTTGGCTTTGTCGACATCTTGGGTTTCGTGGGAGGTGGGGTTATCTCTTATTTCTGCGATTTTGCCCGCAAGTTCCATGAGGTCGAGGAGCTCTTCGTAGATTTGGGTTTCGAGGGATTTTTGGACGCCGGCGGGTTTGCAGGCGGTGAGGGAGGCGAATTGATGGGAGAGACGGTACATTTCTAGATCTTGAGATTTTATGCCCGTCGGACGGCCGAGGAAGAGTGCCCAGTATCTAGCAGGGGATGGTTAGGGAGGATCTGAGATAGGGGGGAGGTCTCGCTTACTTGTCGTAGATCACACAAGCGAAAAGTGTCATGTGTCGAATTTGAATCTCCTTTTCGGGAAGCCCATCATTCTGACAATCGAGATGCAGTCCCAGATCGAAACACAGACGATTTGCCATCCCTTCGACACATATCAGCGAACCCCGTAGTCACCTTCTAAAAATTCAACTCACCGGCATACATCCACCCCGTATTATCCCTCCCAACCCCACACTCCAAATCCCCCAACAACAAGAACGCCTGCACGCTCGGAATTCCCCCGGGCCTCTCCAACTCCATATCCATCATATACTTCGCCTCGCGATGCAAAGTACACTCCCTATTCCCCAGCGTAATCTTCCTCATATCCTCCCTCTCCAAATCGGCAAATCTATACCCCATGGCCAGGATACTAATATGCAAAAACCCGCTATAATACTTATTATTGCCACACTGCATCTCCTCGTTAAACGCGTCCTTATGTACGATGTGTAAGACGCTGTTGTAGTATTCCCAGAAGAGGTTCATGAGGTAGTCGTGGGTTTCGATGGTGAGGGAGCGGATGATACGTTCGGTGCGGCGGACTTGTTCCGGGGATTCGCGGAGGTCGGGCTCGTTGTTGTTGTCGGCGTAGATGTGGAAGTTGGAGGCTGGGCCGAAGAAGCGAAGACGGCCACTGAGTTGGTCGAAAGACAGGTGGCCGCGGGTGGAGAGGAGCATATGGACGAGGCCTTCTTTTTTGGATGCGGAGATTCGGGGCGCCGGGTGGCTGTCGATCACCGAGTTCGACATGTTGTTGTCATTTTGATAACCGTTCTCACCGCCATCTGTTGAGTCGTCTGCTAAACTTCGTGGCGTGGTGTTTTGGGGTGGAGGAGGCGCATTTTGGTTTGGTGGGTTGTCTGTGTTGCTGGTAGTCTGTTGCGAAGCTACAGTGTCTGCTCGAATCTTGGGTGGGTAGTCGGCTGGAGGTATATCTTTCCCACTTTCTTGAAGAAGCCCCTCAAGCATGGCGACGCGATCCGTGAGGGAGGACATATATGCTTTGGAAATCGGTCTTTCTTGTCAGCGCAAGTCTTCAGGGGGACCTTCGACAGACTCACCTTCGTCTCTCATCGTCATTCTTAATTACACATTCCGTTTTCGACCTCTTACACTGGGTACACTCATTCTCCCCAGGCGGCACAACACACTACCCCTCAATCAGCCTCTTCACTCCCCTATCTTATGACAGAAAGCATACCCTGATCCTCCTATCTCGACAACTCGCACAAGCAATACTCGCACGATGTCTCTGCACCGCTGGTTTCGACGAACCACTGCCCGTATTCGACCCCGAAGCATTCAAATTCGCATTCGTCGTGCTCTTCGGCGGAGAAGTCTGACTCCGCGCTACATCCTCAACCTGCCCTTCATATATCGTGCTACTCATCACAGAGCTCGAGGACGTGGTGGCATTATTTTCAATACTCTCAACGTGTCGCTTCATCGATGCGTCGTGCTCGAAAAGACTGTTGATACGCATCGACATCAATTTCGCGGTGCTCGCCTGAACCTTATTGATTTAGTGAGAAGTGAGGGATGTAAAAACCGAAGCGTATGACTCGGGTGCGTTTGGAATAGTGTGGAATGGCAGGCTAGCGTGATACAGTAGCAAGAACGATACCAGCAAGAAAATCGATGTATGAGAGAGAAAAGAATTCGATCCCTCACTCCTCCCTTCACAGCTTTGCAATCAGCACCTCTCTTCGTTCCAGCAACAAGGTTCGACACCCACCACTCCACACCCCGACCTTGGCGCCATCCCCATACTCTACGCCACTTTACGCCACTCTACCCCACCTTACCCCAGACCAGGCCTAGCCTCGCCCCTCTCACCCAATCACAATGCCTTTATTATCAGAAGTAGCAAGGGTCCATACACAAGAGGATACTTGGGGACTCTAGCGCAACAAATAGCTTCGTAAGTACCTCCTAATGTGGCGGCGTCGCGGGGTCAAAGAAGTCCGAGACCCCTTGAGGTGCTGGCTCGAGGTCACGAGGTGTCGAGGCGTGGGTCAAATGAGACGCCGTTGACTCGAGAGACAAGGGACATGAAGGGATGCATGACTAGAGTGCTGCATAGTCTCGTCACAGCACGGGGACAAGAGCTGCTTGGGAAGGGGTGTTCTCGGTGCTCGATCTTTGGGAGACTGCTTGATTGGGTCTCCACGAGCCGAGATGGCCCAGGTCCCTCTGACCGAAATATATATTCTCACCATGCCGTCCACTTGATTCCCCCGGTTTGTTCCATCACAAAAGCAACAGGTACACTCGATGGTTGAAGCTGAAGTGAACGATGCTGGCATGAGCAAGGCCGTCTTTCCCGTGCCACTTGGGTTGTGGGTATTTGTTTGGAGACTCTCTCGTGGCCCCACGAGTATATAGAACATAAAATGAAGTTATATGTCAATTGGTATAGCTAAATATGAACGGGCAAGCGAAACATGCTCCACGGGTAATGCTGCGTGAAACCGGAGCGCCGGAAATTCCCAATGTTGGAGTACCTCGTCCCAAGCGAATGCGAGCTTAGTCGACTGACCACTCATGATCGTGGTCCCTCACATATGGTGCGAGACCCTGTACATTCCCCTTCTTCGTATGTGCCTTGACCTCTCCATTCCCCAAGAAGGCAAAGCGGTTCTTGTATCGGTAGCGGATATTGTAGTCCTCCAATCGAGGATCTTTGATCGTCTTGAGGAAATGGATGGTCTGTGACGAGATAGACATATTAGCATAGAACCCCCCTAAAATGTGCGAGAGAGAATGGATCGGCGTGTAGACTCACAGCTCCAGGCCAAAGATAAATCCGATTCTTAGCCTTCCCATCCTTAAACCAACTCCTACACTCCTCCTGCCAAACCGTCGTCTTATGAAACTCATCAAAATGCGCATATATATCATCCAGCGCCTCCTGCTTCACGTCAATCGACCGGATGTGCTCCTTCTGGATCTTCCGTATCATCTTGACCGCATACTCCACACTCGTTTCAATCGATGGGAGAAGTGTACCGCTCGACCACGTCGCTCCAGGGCCGACGATCGTGTAGAAGTTGGGGAAGCGAGGCGCGGAGAGACCAAGATAGAGGTTGGGTCCTGTGCCCCAGTCTTCGTCGAGGGTGACGCCGTCGCCGTTTACGACTTTGAAGGCGGGGCGGAAGGCAACTTGGAAGCCGGTTGCGCAGACTAGGACGTCCATGTTGTGGACGGCGCCATCTTCCGTCACGATTCCTTCAGGCGCGACTTTCTGGATGCCGCTGAAAACAGGTTGTACGTTCTCCTTCACCAAGGCCTCGAGATATCCATCACCAGGTGAGATTCTACGGCATCCAGGCGACCATTTGGGGATGATGAACTCTTTCAGTTTCTCATTTCCAGGTCCGATTCTGCGGTGCATTTCTGTGCGGATGACTTCTCGGAATTGGTTCGACATTTCTGAGCCTTGTTGGTACATTCCGAATAGAGAGTTGATCTCGGCTTCGATCTTCTTTCGGAAGAGGAGGAGGTAAGCTGGGTCTTCCGTGAACTTTTGCTTATCGGCTTCTGTGAAGGTGTATTGTCGCTCGCCTGGGTTCTCGTCTGCACCTTTCAGTAACTCTTCATGTAGAACACCTATCACAAAAGCTAATTAGTATAGTTTCTCAACCGGGCTACGAGGAGAGTAACAGCTTACCACCACCAAAAGGAGGAGAGATCCACGTAGGACTTCTCATGAAAACCTCTAACTGTTTAACCTCCTTCTGCAGTTGGGGTACAATCTGCACCGAGGTTGAACCCGTCCCAATAACACCCACAGTCTTATCCTTGAAATCCACCTCATGATTCCACTTCGCCGAATGCATCAACTTCCCTTTGAAATCCTGCAGCCCCTCAATATCTGGCCACTTCCAATTATTCAAGATCCCACTCCCATTGACCAAAACGTGACACCAATCCTCCCACCGATCCCCCGTCATCGGATTCTCCAACAATAGCGTATACTTCCCGGCATTCTCATCCCAGATCGCCTCCACGACCTTCGAGTTGAGCTTCATGTACTTGTGACTCCCATGGCGCTCCGCAAACCCCTCGAAATACTCCTGGATCTCGGGCCCGTACGCGAAATAATGGCTCCACTTCGGATTCGGATCCCACGAGAAAGTATACAGATGCGACGGGATATCGCACGCCACGCCAGGATACGTATTCTCATACCAAGTTCCTCCAAAATGCGGGTTCTTTTCAAAGAGTGACAATTCCCATGTTCCCGCCTCGAGCATGCGCTCCATCTTGTACGCGAGGCACAGTCCCGAGGCGCCAGCTCCGATACCTGCGACGCGGATTTTGGTGGCTTTGGAGTGGTATTGTGGGAGTACTTTGTACGTGTCGGAGGGGAACTCATCGGCGTATTGGACACCTGAGCCATTGATACCATTGGTGCTGATGCCATTGCTTTCTGGCATTGCAGAGGGCGCCATCTCGATTGTCACGAGAATAGTATGACCTGCAAAAAGAAAGACAAAGTAACGGACTAACTCTTCTTTTCAACACACTCCAGGAAAAACAACAAAAGAGGAGCAAGTGAAAAATCGAATGTCCACCACCTCAGGTATCGTCCGAGTTTATCACACCCACCCTCTTCCTACCGGAAAACCAACCATAGCAACGCTTCAGCCGAAATACAGCGTCGTTGCTCGGAATTTCATATCCACGTGGGATCCTGGGAGACCTGTCGCTTTCAACCATTGCCCCTCGGCAGGTCGTGACATCCACTGCCATCATGGTGTCCAAGATCTTTCTCGAGTCAAGCCACAAGTCTGAACCCTGAGTCTGGATGCGAGGCTGATCCCTTTTGGTGCTCGCGTCCAGCAGGCGTTGTTCATCCTGTGGGAAGAGATCCCGACGATACGCAAAAAGAGGAATTGGGGTGCTCGTCCCGTGGGCGACTTGATGTGTGGAGTTGTTTGGAGTGCGGGGAAGGATGAGGTCGGAGAAAGATTTCCTTGAGGGGGGTGTTTAGCGAGATCTCGTCGCGAGTAATGTGATCACATGATTCCACTCGGCATGACTCGAAATCGTACTCGCCCCAAAAATCATCCTTCCTGGAAAGAATTGATAGGGGAAAAGTAGTCTTTATGATGGCTCAAGGAGTGAGCACGCAAAGTGGTGGGGGCTTGGAATTCAAATTTTCAACGCAGGACGATCACATACTGGAAACTGTGTTACCAGCTTCCCCCAATTTCTGCTGGTGTTTAGTGACCACATGATAGGAGAAAATCAAGTGAGACATGGGAAAGTCAATACGCTCAAAATGAATATGTCACCGCCTTTCTAGTCATGAATGAGATTTGATTTATTTCCGAAGCACTGATAGTTTGCCAATCGCCCATGCACACGCCCATTTCACCCCTTTCAAAACCACAACCACAACCACAATCACAACCCCCTTTCCTTAGAACCTCGCCTTAGTCCTCCCCTCCAACATCTTCCTATCAGCCTTCGCCCACTCCCTAACAACCTTCCTCTGAATCTTCCCACTCGCCAACTTCGGCACCTCATCCACGAAGCTCACGCCCCCAACTAGGAACTTATGCTTCGCAACCCTCTCCTTGATCCAACTCTGAATCCCCTCAGGCTTGATCCTCCCCTTGGCGTGATCTTGGATGGCGACGTAGGCACGTGGCCATTCTTCGTCGTGGAGGGTGATGCCGACGACGGCGGCGTCGGCGATGGAGGGGTGCTCGAGGAGGACGGCTTCGAGTTCGGCGGGGGCGACTTGGAGGGCGTTGACTTTGATGAGTTCCTGGGGGTTTGTTGGTTAGAGAATAGAATAGGCGGGGGAAAGGCAGATGGTCGAGGGAGAAATACCTTTTTCCTGTCGACAATCCAGAAGAAGCCTCTTTCGTCACAGACTGCTACATCACCAGTCCTTAACCACCTGTCCTCGTCTATTGACTCCTTCGTCGCCACATCGTTCTTCCAGTATCTTAAGCAAACTTGTGGACCCCTCACATACATCTCGCCTGGCTCGCCAAGCTTGACCACCTTCCCGTCGTCATCCAGAAGCTTGCATTCAGTATTGGGATACAGTTGTCCGACGCTTCCAGAATCGTCATCGATGCCTCCAGGCATATGCAATGCGCCACAAGTCACCTCCGTCATCCCCCATCCCTGGTTGATCTGAAGCTTAAACCTCCTCGAACATTCATTCTGAAGCTCTTTTGAGAGCGGGGCTGCACCACAAAGCACGTCTGTGACACTGCTCAGATCATATTTTGCTGTCTCGGGTCGTTTGCTCAACATAACCAGAATTGGGGGGGCGATCTGTAGATGTGTGATTCTGTAATCCTGAATTGCCTGTAAAAAATCCCCGTAAACGAACTGCTTCATGATGTAAACGGGAACTTGTAACTTTAAGGCCATTGAGATCGTGTAGAGTTGGCCATAAGCATGGTATAATGGCAGAAACCCAATCCATCTTTCGGGAGGCCGAGTTTCCCTTTCAAATGGCTTCTTATGATACTTCATGAAGATTGTCTGCTCAATGTTCGCAATTAAGTTTGTATGGCTGACACAGACTCCTTTGGGAAGTCCAGTCGTGCCCGAAGAGTAGTTGATGGTAGCGACGGTATTCATTGCTTCCTCGGGGCCTAGCCGTGGCCACGAATACCGTTGACCGTCTGAAGGTGTGCCTATCATTGAGCGCCAATCCTTAACACCATCCAACATCGGATTCTCTGAGTCGGAGAATTGGAATATCCGACTTTTTGGCAGTCCAGCTTTCGCTGCAGCCGCTACAGCAGTTGGAACCATTGATGGATGAGCCATAATGATTTGAGCGCCAGTATTCTTGATCTGATGTACCATTTCTACAATACGTTAGCTTAGGCGTCAAATTCTCAATTTGGCTCACCTGGTAATGTATAAATCGGATTTGCTCCGCTGAAAGCATAACCAGCACCTACAATTCCCAGGTATGCCACAGGCACAAAAATGTGATTTGGCGTATATATCATCACCACGTCACCCTTCTTCAACGCCATTCTCTCTAACCCAAAAGCCAGTCTGTTCACCCACTGCAACAGTTGAGCGGGCGACAAGGAAACGCTTGGATCTTTCGAATCCATCCATAATGGGGTCGTCGAGGGATGTTGCCCCGGGGGAAAGAGGTACGTCAGTAGGTCAACTTTGGGGAGATCTAACGTGGGAAATGGCGAAGTGAAAGGCATCTCTGCAATTTCCAAAATGACCAATTGCGAAACTCCTGTCGTGAACTGGTCATGAAGCTCCAAGAATTTCAAGAATCGACAGCCCGTCAAGCATGGAAATCCGAAGGTAGATTTTGAGGTACGGCAGAGGGGTACACCCGACACCCCGAGGTACGCCACTAGAGCTATCCAAGGTAACTCGTCACCCGCAAGCTATGGATTGTCAGTAGAATGCTGGGGTAGCTACAGCCAACCACTAGGGGATGTGGCATGGCATGGCATGGCCCGAGGAGCCCGAGGCTATGAGAGAGCTCGGAAAGGGCTCAGCCATGACCGAGAGTCAAGCCAGTTCTTGGAATGAGATAGCATTATACCAAGGACGAAAACAAAGGTTGGGAAAGGGATTGCATCAACAGAAACATGTCTGAGCTTCGAAATTTCGATCGCATGTTCAGGTTGGACGGAAAGGTCGCACTGATCACAGGAGGTGAGTTTCCACCTGCCAACACACCGGCGGAGAAAAGAAACCAAGGCGCTGAGGACTTCACATAGGATCGCGAGGTCTTGGACTGCACACGGCGACGGCATTTCTCCTCGCCGGCGCAAAGAAGGTATTCATCACCGCGCGACAAGCAGGAGGACCACAAGGCATCGACCAAGCCGTCGAGAAACTCAACGCGCTCCCCCGAATACAAGGCAGCGCGGTGGGCGTTGCAGCCAACGTGTCGAATGAAGGCGAGATCGTGCGACTGGTCGAGCATGTCAGGAAAGAGGAAGGGAAACTCGATCTCCTCGTCGCGAATGCCGGGGCGACATGGGGCTCGAAGTTTGAGGATGCGCCGGATCAGTCAAGTGTGAAGATCTTGGATCTGAATGTTCGTGGGGTGTTTTTGCTAGCGCAGAAGTAAGTTGGCAGTTGGCCGAGGGTGGCGATTTCGGGTGTGGGATGAAGGAAGGTGAGGATGGGGCGACGGATGAGGTTGACGATGGGGTGATAAGACGTGGTCATGATGAATGTGGTGGTGGTGGAGGTGGTGATGTGAAGGTCGAGTGCTGACGGAGATGCAGATTCGCACCGTTGCTGGAAGCGGCTGGCACGCGACAAGATCCGTCGAGGATAATTCTTGTGAGTTCGACGGCGGGAATCAATGTTCCTCATGTCGGGGAGAGTGGCACGATTATGTACTCGGTCTCGAAAGCCGCGGCGCATGTGAGTCTTTCCTGAGCCATTCTGACTGCGGTTGAGCTTTTATTTGAGATGGAGGTGGAGGTTGACTCGGCTGATGGATGAAAACCACAGCATCTTGCGAGAAATCTGGCAATCGAACTGGGCCCACGGAACATCACGACGAACACCGTGGCTCCAGGATTCTTCCCAAGCAAATTGGCCAACGGCTTGATTGAGAAACTAGGAGGCAGAGAGGAGCTGGACGACGCGAATCCACGGAAACGCCTGGGGGAGCCAGAGGACATTGCTGGAGTCATGGTATATTTATGCTCGCCAGCCGGGAATTATATGTATGAAGACCCCCTTTCCGACTCTGCTCTCAATCCACTGACTCCGTCTCAATCCACCGACTCCCCTCAATTCACTTACTGACTTGGACGCAGAAATGGGAACGATATAAGTGTGGACGGGGGAATGGTCCTCTCCTCGGGGAGATACTCGAAATTATGAGCTAGCGCTCACATCCAGAACTTCTTTCTCATGCCCTCTCTCTTCTCGTCGTGAACCTCTGAATCTCCTGCGACGCGCATTCGAGTCTCATTCTACTTGTGCTTCCATTCGTTCCATTTCACTCCTTGCAATTTTGAACATTGGTCACGTGCTTCTCCCCCTTCGACCCCCCTCGGGGTCAGCACACCCAGCCTTTATACAAGTCAGCACACATGCCGTTCGTTCCTAAATCTCCGAGAATTCTTAGTCAAATCCACTATCTCGCGTCTCAAAGCCCAAGCTCCCTGCATGAGTGTGCTCCTGTCATGCATCCAGAGTCATGTTGACAGGGGAAGATGGTTGCGGGGTCATCTTGGTGATGGGAAACATTTTCCTTTGGCCGAAGCTTGAAGCTCGAAGCTTTGGGGCTCCCCACCATAACCCCGGACCCACTAACATTTTTGTTGGAAATCCATGGGCCGTGACACGTTAGTTGAGTTGTGTGTTTCTCTTTGTGAACATAAAGGTTGGATTTCTAGATTCGTTTGTGGAAGTATTTGGAGTTTGAAGCAAGTGTTTTGTGATCATCGAATATGGAGGCGGCAGCTCCTCGATCGCTTGTTGGAGCCATTGGCTTCTCCCTCGTCCTCTCAGTGATACTAGTAAGTCGATTTATCTGTTCTCCTTGAGATGGATGGTATACTCACTGGATGGAAAGGGTGTCACATACACAATTGGCCTTGTAAGTCCTCAACCTCTCCTATTTCCCACAAGAACATATCTCACCAACGACCAGGCAATCTATCGCCTCACACTCGACCCCCTCGCCAAATTCCCCGGTCCAAAATTAAACGCAATAACACCCATCCCAGGAATCCGAGCCCTCCTCCGCGGTCGAATCGCCTTCGAAAACAAACTCCTCCACGACACATACGGTCCCGTCGTGCGTGTCTCCCCAACAGAATTACACTTCAACTCCGTCCAAGCATGGGACGACATCTATGGGCACCGTCCCGGCCATCCCAACTTCCACAAAGACCCCGTCCACGTCGGCTCCGTCGAGCCTCTCACAGGCGTCACAACCCTCACCATGGCCGATGACGCTAACCATGCCCGCCAACGTCGAGCTCTCGCGCACTCATTCTCACAGAAAGCCCTGGTGGATCAAGAAGACATCATCCAGGACTACGTCCGCCAATACATCAACCACCTCTCCCGCATGTGCGCCGCAGGCGAGTCCTTCAACATGGTCAACTGGCTCAACTTCACCACCTTCGACATCATCGGCGATCTCGCATTCGGTGAACCATTCGGCTGTCTTGAATCCGGCCAATTCCACTCCTGGGTCTCACTGATCTTCGAGACCGTCAAGGCCGGCGCCATGGAACAAGCGACTCGCCGTTTCGCGACCGCTGGCTCCGTGTTCCAATCATTCCTCCTGTGGTGCCTCCCCGAGAAAGGACGCCAGGACAGACGCGATCATCTGAAGTTCAGCACCGAGAAAGTCATGCGACGGCTACAAAACCCAAACACTGATCACAAGGATTTTATATGGTATATCCTCAAGCAAAAGGCGAAATTCGACCTTCATCAGGATGAGATTATCGTCAATTCGGCGCTGTTTATTGTCGCGGGAAGTGAGACGACGGCGAATGCACTAAGTGGCATGTTGGCGCGGTTGGTTTATAACCCTGATAAGTACAAGAAGCTATGCGATGAAATCCGCGGGGCGTTCGAGGAGGAGAAGGAGATCAGGTACGAGAAATTAGGCGAATTGCCGTATCTAAACGCAGTCATCGAGGAGGGATTACGGATCCATCCACCTGTTCCTACCGGGTTGCTGAGGACTGTTCCCAAGGATGGAGATACAGTTGATGGGTTCTGGGTTCCTGGTGGTGTACGTACCCTCTCCCCAGGCCCAAAACCGGATATTTAGCAAGGGGCTAATGGGGCGATAGACCGCCGTCTCAGTAGGTTCCTGGGCCGCCTCTCACAACGAGAAGAACTTCCGCGATGCAGATAAATTCATCCCGGAGCGTTGGATCGAGAAGGGCTACGACACGGACCGCAAGAAAGCCGCGCAGCCATTCTCGCTCGGTCCCAGAGGTTGTATTGGGAAGCAGTAAGTCACCACGCCACATCCCCGACTCCCGTCCTCACCCCCAGATCTTGAATTCCCCATCGAGAGGGGTATCCTGACATGTTTGCGTGTTCTAGTTTGTCGTATTTGGAAATGCGCATCATCCTCGGCCGTCTCCTCTGGAACTTCGACATCATCTCCGTCGACGGCGCGCCGAACTGGAATCCGGAGAATGAGATGGGGAGGGCGAGGGCATTCATGACGTGGGAGAAGCCGGATCTGAATTTGAAGTTGAAGAGGGTCGTGAGGTGACCGAGTCTCCAGCATCTAGGAAAGGTGAAATGTCAAAGAGATTGGACGTAGTGTCTATTTGTAGGGGATCGGAGGCGAACTTGAACTGTGGCAGTCTTGTAGCTTGCCATGAATTTGATATATTGATTTGAGTGAAAGAAGGACACTTTTATCGAAAAGTTGGAGATGGGAGAAGTGCTTGAAGAGATTTTCTCTCTTTATTCTAAGGTTTTAGGGGGCTTTGTGATCCTCCCCTTGAAGGGGCTACTTCAGATAAGTACTAGGGTTCTTATGTCAGGTAGTGTATCTTGAAATCTTGTTATGTCGTAACTATATGACCCCTTATACCCAAGTACTTAATCACGATAGAAATCCCACGATGTTTACACCTAGGAATCATTCATGGATCTCGACTTATATTTCCGAGATGTTCGATTCTAAGCAAGTGGATATACTTATCAGACCCTAGCATCGAAAAGCAGTCAGTGAATATTCACCACCCGCCGTCAGTGCGTCAATAGAAACGGCATTTCATCAGGTGACTAAACCCTGCTTCCTGTCTATGGGAACCGTGAACCAACTGCTACCAAAATTCACTGGAAGGGAACGAGTTGAGGTGGATACACTTGCACATTCGTGCTCTAGATATATCGGCCGTCACTGCCGTTAGGGTTTCGGCAAAGTCACTACCGTAGCAGAAAGATTCTACTGTGTCAAATGGTGCTTTTGTTATCGATCTCTTTTTTGCTGTCAACAATTCGTCTCATTGTTTTCATTCACGCGGCTTTTCGTCCAAAGATGGAGCAGCACAATTCACCCAGCGGGTAACGAACCATATTGTGCTAGAGATGCTCATTCCATGTGAGCCTACTATCGTGGCCATCCATACATTGCCTTGGCTAATGCCGCCCATTATGTGATTCTTTCCAGCGGTATGCTTCTTAGACCTCTAGACTTACATGCCCACTACACTGCAGTAAAGATATTACTGATCCCTCTACGTGATGTGCTAGATCTGTCATGAAACACTACAGTACTTATCAAGCAGGTAGAGAGTGCACTCACTTGTGTTGTAAATATAGGATATACATGTCTACAACCCGTGCCTTGGAAACACGTACTGCGTGATCCACTGATTTATCCGCTAGTGGAAATCTAACTGTGGATGTTTTGCTCAAGTAAAGTAATCAAAGTGCCCTCGTATATGCCGCTACCGCTACCGCTGCCTCGCTATTAGTAATCCACGATCGACGATATCAAGAACAAAGAAATTATTTTTCTTTTTGCCTCTCATCACTAGGTATTTTAGACTATTCCTATATCGAGCGTTTGGTAGATGGGGGTTTGAAATACTAGTATATGAAAGCGCCGAAATACTAAGCCAAATACTGGTATATGAAATACACAAAAGTTGCCAAACGGAGCCTAATTATTATTAGTAATAATAACAAATAAGTTTATCGTCGATATCTCATCTAATAAAACTCCTTCCCTGGCCCTCCGCTCCTTGTGCACCTTGCCCGTTGGAGCACTCATCTCGTTTAGCAGAGCGATTCCTGTTGCTTGTTTAGTTTCCTTTGCAAGTGCAGTCATAGCCCACGGCCATGATATCTAGGTATGATTTTCCATGACCTGTATATCTCTCCCCTGCTCATCAAGGGGCACAGAATCTACGGATCCGTCGCAGCCACCTGTTTTCAGTCATACTTATACGAGAGTGGCTGAAAAGGATTTGTAATATTTCCATCCATGTAGTGCTATAAATCTATTGTGAATCAGGGGTTTAGCCAAAGGAGAAAGATTGCACTTAGTTTACTGGCCCAGAAGATTCGCGACTGCAGAATTTGTCTTGCGTATATAGTTAGGTGATGTCCTCCCCCCCAAAAAAAAAATCAGACAGCGAACATTTTACTTGAACCAGCTACCATATCCCTTCGCTACATTAAGAAACCACCTTCAGGCTTTGGGATTTTCACACATGTCAGATTACTTCCAAGCAAAAGTGCTAGAGTGAGCGCGGATTCCTCAGAATAGGCTGTGATTCACGGGCGTTGGAGATCTTAGTGCGAAAGAGGTAACTCTCTCGAACTGAACTTGTGATTCTGATATAATTCGCGGAAAGGTGTATGAAACAAGCAACCCTTCAGTTTGATGTCGAGAAAGAATTCAGTGTCGATTTCTTGTCTTCACCTCAGTTGATCGAGCATGTGGCTGTCCGCTCTTTCAAGATTTCTGACGATAGTGAACTGACGTCGACTGGACGAGTGCTATAAGAGACAAACTCCAAGCGTCTAGTGCAGTCACCTCGGCTCCGATGTTGCGCTTTTCATGTTGATATGTAACTTACAGTACGAAAATTAGTAAACGAGATGGACAATAAATAGGTCTTCCTAAGTTCCGGTATATAATACAGTTTAAGCTCAGCGCAGGAGAGCATAGTTGACCTCCGGGTACTTATTTAACGGGAGTTTCGCAACATTCGCCTTTGACTCAGTCATCCTCCGAATCCATAGAACAGCCTTTAGGGTTCTGAACTCCGAGCGTCTTAGAGTGGTACTTCCATTACTCTTCCGGTAGCTTCTGAAAAATGTTCTCATGATATTACCCCCAAGCTACAGTAGTAAGCTGCTGGCAGAGTGTCTTTTAGACATGGGAGTTCGTCTGAAGTTTATGGACTCACTTCTCAATATATAACTTTGCAGCCTGCAAGAAAGCAGATTTGGAATTTATGTGGTATATAGCTCCTAGTATGAGTCTTCTTACGCCACAGAGCTGTTTGCCCCCATTGTTGTGTCAAGATTAGTTGAAGAACCGCTTTCGGAATCTCCATGCCCAGTGGGATTCTCCACTGGGTGTTGCCTTCTCCAACGGATCCTTCAAATCCAACCCAGTTCGCAAGAAAGACATCGAACATGCCTTGAACGCCGACTAGCCGCCCACGAAGTTTTGGTGGCGAGATTTTCGAGATTTATATCGACATTGTGGATAAGAGATATCCAGTCACAAGTATATATCGGTGATTATCCGACCGGTGTTCATGATGATGGTTCCGTTTGAGACTATTTAAATCAGGGCTCCGATGATTAGGTCTATCGAACAGATTTCGGATTACGGATAATCCGTGGATATAGATCACGGATCTAGGGCCATGTTCACTGACTAGTACTATTCGTAAGCTAATTTTAGGTGTAGATATATGCTCATATTTTAACAACCAACTATCGGATCTTCCAGGTATATTACCGCCATAATTCACTACTATTCCTAGCAAAATCCAACCCTTTTCAGAAGATTCTAGTTGAATAGTTAGTATAGCTTAAATAGTTTAAATCCGAAGAGTTTTTAAAGGACGCTAAAGGTTATATGTTTTTACGTAAGTAGAGGTTACGAGTGTCTAAAAGTAAATCTACCTTCCTCTCGGAATAAGTATTAAAAGGACGCATGAGGCCACATCAACAACCTCGAATCGATCCTCAAAGTTTGAGGTAGAAGAGATCATACTATGGTTTTGTTTGATTTTGGCTTTGTGATTATATTCAAAAATAGCCAAGCCGAGTGAGCAGCAAGATCTCTATTATGATGGCTTCTCCTCGCCTTCAAATTCTATTACAGTGGAATAGGAGTTTTTCCCCTGTGTACGCAGGGGACACAGACTCCCTCTAGTCACTTAATTAGACACTTTTACACTCATTTTTAAGTGCAACAAATTCAGATTCAACTAGCACGAGAGTATACCTCCATCCATCACACTGGACTCTTGCATACGATGTATCGAGACGTGGCTTTCAAGAACAGTAATTAGGGAAAAACAAAGATGAAGTAATCGAACAATCACAGCATACCAACCAACAAGCAAATATCTGCCAAATCGTGAATAATAGCACGGCGGAAAGGGTGTAAAACAGTCAATCTGTCAATTGAAGAGGTTCGTTTCAATAAATGTACATGTGAATCACAGTACCGAATTATTTTAAGTTAACATTCTTCAACCTCAACCAACCATACCTTTTCAAGAAAATTCTGTGCAACCATCTCGCCACTCCTCTCGACTTCAAAATCAGTCAATCGGCAAGACCCTTCATCCGACGCTCCTCGAATCACGGAAATGCGGCATGCCTTCTCCAAGATCTTCACGCTCTTTCTCCTGGTATTCTGTCTTACTCATCCTGGTCACTCTAATCGCTCTCACGGTTCTAGCAAGACCTCTTCTAGAGAACGTAGCCCCCGATATGGCTCGAGCTATTACCGCCGCCGCCGCCGCCGTTCCCGGAAGTACGAGTATTCCAACCACAGGGGATCTGTCGGACAGAGAAGCTAGGAATGAGTATTACATCAGAACCATTTACCTTTTATCGATTCTGTCTCTTTCGTTCACCGCTACTTTGCTCATCTCCACCTGTTTTTCGACGTGCTTGTTTGCTTGTCTCAGTTGACAGGATGGGGTTTTCAGATCACAGGGTCCAAGGTGAATTCCCCATGCTAGATTTGGGAGAGATTATTGATCTAATGGTAGTTTGTGGCAGGTCTTGATTCCCTGCGGCCAATGAGGGACGGATACAACTGGTAATTGAGTTTACCATGGTTGGTTATGAGAATATCAAAATACACAGAGAAGCACCATATTGAGGAACTCACTAATCGCTCTAAACCATGCACGTGTCTGTTTATGTGAATAGTTTACAGGGGAACTTTTGAATTGTGATTCCTAACCATCCCAGTCACGCTTCCAAAAATGATTCATCTCATAATCCCTGCTGCCCGAAATTATAAACTCGCCATGACCCAAAGCTCGACAGTTTCACCTCTACAATAAGTTAGTATTCCCGAAGAGTGCAGAGAAATAGTAACCAAATAGGAATCTTAATAATGCTGCACATTCTCTCGTTAGCTATATATGACGAACTCGACATCAAAAATATTTAGGTGTATCCTTATCTTTATGAATGTAGGTTAGATTATATGTAAATATGGTAGCCAGGAGCATTATGTTAGCCATCTCTCTCGCAACCATGCACGCGAGGCAAAGTTATCACTGGTTCAGTAGGATAGGTGCAAAGATCCTCAGTGAAACATCAACAAATAGTGAAGTCCGTAGACAACACAGCATAATATTGCAATGAAGTAAGGATTCGTGAAGTCTATTCTGGTCTAATATAACTTACGTTCCATGCAATCGACTAAATACCTACTGTGACGGGATAATGGGTACCCCCCTGGATACTAAGTGGAGCCAAATCGGCGCATGAGACACCTAACTCTTTCCGTGTATATATAGCTAGCGTGAACCCATGAATTAAGCTCGACGGAGAGCTCTTCACTACCTATTTACTACGTCACACCTACTCCCAAAAACTCCACCTCATATCAGCACTAAGCAACGGGTCCCCCAACTGGCACAAAAGATGAGTCTCCAGATATCCCCAAACCTCCTCCCTTACCACCCTCAGCCGGAGCAGGTGCAGGTTGAGGAGAAACGGCCGCCGGATCTCCGCCGTCCTTTGTCTGGCCAACAATTGCATCAACAGCATCGCCGAAGAGGCTACTCGGGGGACCCTCACGAAGCCCACCTCTACCACCGCCTCCTTTTGGTACTTAGCATGGATTTTATGACCTAGGAAAGCTAGACGTACCCGCTCGACCACCTCTACGTGGAAAGATGTCCCTCTTCTGATCTGTGACAGTTCGGCGGGGATGCGTTGATGCTGCTGGAATCTCGCTAAGAGCTGCAGAGAAGGAAGAGACAGTTGGGAACGCGGATATCATTGCTACAAACAGCATGGCCGAGGTGAAGGCAAGAAGACGCATGTTGAACAAGTAGACAGGAAATTGAAACTGTGTGTATGTGTGTGAGAGACACACACACACACACACACACAGAGAGAGAGAGAGAGAGAGAGAGAGAGAGAGAGAGAGGTGAGAAGAGAGAGATGTATAGACTGTGATTGAGAAATAAGAATTAAAAGGAACGTATCAATTTGTTGATGCCAAGATCAGGCGAAAAAGGTGGTCTTGGTGCAAGAAGGGTTTATTGTCGTCAGGTAATGTTGGGAAGGTGGGTTCTGAGGAATAAATTGGGGGAAAAGGCTCTTCAACTTATACTATCCCATTCAAAGAAGACAACACAAGTCTGTTGGTCACGAGAATGTGACTGGAAGAGTCTATTCTTAGCATGGTGTATTCTAGCATGGTGTATTCTTAGCACGGTGTAATGTTGTTGTTGTTGGAGTGAGCCAAATCCAACTTTTGGCGTATTACCGTCCAATGACCAATGACAGTTCCACCCGCAGAGCGAGACGAGGGCGCAAGTTTCAAGCCTCATGAAGTAAGAAGTATCGCCGTTGTACCGGATCTTCGTTCCCAACCCCTGCGCCACCTTCGGTGTACCTCCGTACTGACTTACCAACTGCCAAGACCGAACGGCATGAGCAAATTGGAGGCGCAGATAGAAACGCTCTTCTGACCCAGCTTCTTTGCAGCCTGTCGGTATAGATCTCCATTTGACTATTCTAAGCTAAATAATCTAGCATCCGTCGTCGAGACCCCTCGGTACGACTGGATAGAAATGCAGCCGAGACATTCTACCTGTAATTTTACTCAAGAGGTGGTGACGAATTATAGGGAGCTGAGAGGTCGAGAATACTCCTGGATAGAAAGTCAAGGGTAGCTTCCAAGAATTCATGACCTGTTTGCGATGGCGTGTCTTCTCCTGCTTCAGAACTGCATTGTATTCTGTGCTTTATCCCTCGAGCCCAATTGAAAATGGCACTGATACCTCTCCTTGTTTATTACACGAAGAGACGAAGACTAACGCGATTTTCTTGATTTGTAAATACAACCTAGACTACTAATCTTTCTTCTGATTTCAGCTGGCTTTATTGCTTACTAGGAGGCAAACTTCTTATAAATCACTTATAGCATATTATTCGCTTAATTGCTTCCTTCCCCTTACGGGGCTAGAGCTTAAGTGCCTTGCACGTGACGCTCTACTACAGATTTGAAAAAAAGGGGGCTTGTAAAAGGAGAATCCTTTCTGTTTCTTTTCTAACTTTTGTGTGATTGCATTTGGGATATCTTCGAGGGCTTCTTACTTTTTATATATCAGGCCCGTTCTCCTTTTTTTAGTGGAATCTATTGGTTTTCACTGTCGATGTATGGGCCTTGAACTCTTTTTGATCAGACAAAGATGCCAAGGGAATACCTAAAAAGAGCAGAGGAATAAGCAAGATAGGAAATAATTCGAAACTTTCATTGTTACGGCAATACTTACAAAAATGTTCTGAAAGGTAAACTCTAGTCACACACTGTGTTCGGATATCCATACACTGGTCGGCATTCGCTGAAAGACGCATAGTACTGTACAAGCAGCAGGAGCTGGGTGGAGGGGTAGATTAACCGTACATATATAAATATGTCCGTCTTCTTCAACTTGACTTCTAACCCCCTAACTTTATTCTCGACCACTTCCCGACTAGAAACCAAACCACCGCAATTCGCCATGACCACTAAGGGGGTCTCCAATCCCAGCGAACCAACGCAGTGGGACAGCGCAGCTGCACAATACAATGATGCTGTAGGTCGTAGCTCACGCATAGGTGCAACCCGATTGATAGCAATGGCGGATTCTCTCTCCCCCTTATCTGCCGCCGATGCTCACGCCATAGACCTCGGTGCAGGAACTGGCTCGCTCACCCATCAACTGGCCTCAAGCTTCCCCGCCGTACCTATTCTCGCAACAGATATCTCGCCCGGTATGCTCGAGCAGTTGATGGCGCTCAATGTCAGGGGTAGCAAAATCACAACACAGGTCGCCGACATGGCCGCGCCTGTTGGCGGCGAGGCCGCGGAGGGTGCATTCAGCCATGTCTTCAGCACAATGGCCATTCAAGTCCTGCCCGAACCAGCAAGCGAAGGGACACTAGCGCAATGGAGCCGTCTACTCAAACCGGACGGTGTTATAGCAATCGCCATTTGGGACTTTGACGAAGATTGCGGACCACATGCGATTTGGAATGATGCTTGCAGAGCAGTGGATCCAAGCTATGTACCCCCACCGCAGCTGCCACCACGATCCTGGACTGGATGCTCGCAGTTGGAGGAAGGGCTTAAGGTGGCGGGCTTTCGGGACGTCCAGGCGGAGGTGACGCATCTTGGATTTGACGTGGGAAAGGAGGGGTTTTTGAGGTTTTTCTGGGAAAGTGGAAATCCAATGACTCTTGAATGTCGGGGGAGTTTTCATGGAGACCTAGGGAAGGTGAGGACAGAGATGGAGAGATTGTTGGATGAGGTCTACGGGGGAGGAAGCAAGATTCCGTTGTCTGCAGGATTGGCTGTTGGGCGGAGGCCGGACACGTAAGAGGTGAATTGCATATTTTTATAGAGGGGCTGTCCAGAACATCGATTAGGATAATTGATTGAATTGAACGTGGTTTTGATATGAGTAATGCTTAGAACGAGATATACGCTCGCCATCTACGTTTTGCTACGGGAAACAAGCCAAACGATGTTTTGGGATAAAACAGTCACTCTATAACCAGAGACGATTACCATCAAGTAGTATAAAGGGGTTTCTTTTTGGAAAGCATTTGTCCTTTTCTGGATAACCTCTATCCCAATTGCTCGTATTTATCCACCGTATACGACTTCGTGACATTAATGTTACCACTTCCCTTCTCCAAATCAACGATGGCCATCGATTCCGTGCGAGCAGCTTTAGAGCTTGACGACTGTACGCCAGGAACCAACACCATGGCATCACCATCCTCCTGCGACGAGCGGCTCGTCTTGTCTGTAGAAGAAGCCTTTGTATTCGAGCGGCTGGAGCGGCTGGAACGGCTGGAGCGTTCTGAGACCATCGACGCAAAGTTTCGCATGGAGCGGATGACTGTCTCGATACCTTTGCTTCTGAAGGCTCCGTATAAGAGCGGGAGGTTGACGGCTATGAGAGCCAGACCTGTTTCGAGGAGGATCCAGTAGATGCCGTTGGTTACCAGCACTGTTGGGGATGATGTTAGCTAGAGGCTTTGGGAGGCTTACTTGGTGACTTACTGATTGGGTCAGTGGTTTCGACTAGAGTGGTAGATTGGGCTGCGAAATAATCAGTAAGTGATTCCACTGTGTTTATCGTGAGTCTCTGCCATACCAGTCAAAAGTTGTACGTAGAAAACTGCTCGTAGTATAGAAGCCGCAACAGTTCTATAAATATTAGCAAGAATAACAATTGAGGAATGATTCAAACATACATAGCTCCGAGACCAAAAATTCCAACTATCGCGACCTTTTTCCCAGTCGGTATATGCAGTTTCAAAACCTGAAACCTCTGTTTAGCTGATGGAAATATGGCGGGTATACAGAGCCTTAGACTTACAGAAGGAAGGGGCATCAGTAAAACGAGAAAATCCGTTCCGACATCTGACCAAGTATACGCAAAAAAGTACTTGGTAGTTTTCCAGCAGTATTGCCGCTCTGTGGGACCCCAATAGGCCTCTACATGCCCGGGACAAAATAGCATCACGGCGAGAAAAAAGCCGAACATCCAGACGATTATTAAGGCGATTGAAGCGAGTGATACGATGTTGAAGACGCTTTTGGTTGGTCCAACATTGAAGATGCGGCGGTAGAAGAAGATGAAGCTCAATTTGATGCATCCGAGAGCTAGAGGTTGACACCAGACACACATCCAGAAAGTCTAACTAGGTTAGAATTGCATGAACGACGGACTGTGAAGGAAGATGGCGCACTATTCCAAGTATTCTCTTGATGCGTATCATCACTGCTATATCTTCTGTTTGGGGTGTTGTGTATCCCGCGACCTTTGAAGCAACAGCTTGATCCTTATGTTAATAGTTGACTCTCAATGCAAAGGGATGATACCCTTACCGACGACTGTAGCTATTCCCATCACGATCGCCAGAATCTAAGAAGAAGATTTAACTGCAAGCTCATTCGAGGGGATTATTTACGTACCAGCGCAGGGAGGACAAGCCAGTCTTCGATTTCGAGTTTCTTCACCTTCCTAAGTTTGGTTTTGATACGCATCGCGACGAGTATTCCTCCTACTAGGGGAAATACCACACTGGCTGCCAGCACCAAGCCAGGGCCGAGCGTGAGGTAGAGAACCATTTTGAATCAGAGAACCAAGTTATATATTATCTATAGAAAAGGAAGTAACTATCTTGATAGAATAAGGATGATGATGGCGGCCACTTGGCCACGAGAAGACAAGTCGAGGCGTGGTCGAAGTGGGCGGCAAATAACGTGGCCAAAGGGTTTCACTTAAGAAGTGCTGGTCCGGTTGGATGAAATCTAGCAACCATCTTCTCGTCCCCCTGGATTCAATATCGAAGGATGGATGTTTTGAGAAGGCGTATGCATATACCGTGGTACTGAGAACCATGATAATGCAGTGGAGAGGCACGGGTATATACCCGGTTGGACTGACAACAGAAGAATGATGGGCATCAGACGAGGGGAATCTGATTCGATTGGACTACCGTGCATCAATTTACGGAGGCATTGCACCGAGCATATTTACAACACATATTGGTCCGTAACTGGCCTTATGTGCCTTTCTACTGTAGCATCTCCACCAAACAAATAAAAGGGTTAATGCACCTTTGCCCCAAACCCGCATGAAAAAAAAATGAAAAGCGTGGTTTGGCCAATCACAAAGTCCTATTGATTGATACCCCCGCTTACACTACATTTCCTCCATCTCCTACTCCGTACAACGAGGCATTTGCTGCTTGCTTTAAACACTTCAACATTTACTTAAACACATCAACATTCGCTTAAACGCCCAAACATCGTCGTCAACTCGACCTACAGATTCAAATAAACCCATTTATAATGGATAAGACACCTTGCTCCTTATCACTTCAGGCGAGACTGTTGTCCTCCCCTTCGCTGAACTGACCCAGCCCCTGAGGTGTCATACCCATTCCCAATCTAGAAGTTCGAAAACCCCCGCAGCAAAACCGCACCCGCATTCTCATCTGGAACGTATGGCTTTTCGGAGGCTGCCAACTCGTCTCTAGGAGCCAATCCTACATTTCGTGAGTTGGTGGACATTTGCACTGCACGCCTTTGGAGATCTCACCTGACGTCGCAGGAAGGGCCAGTGATTGAGCAAGGCTAGCGATGCCAAGCGCAATTATGATCGTCTTGAATAGCATCTCGGCGTTGGCTGTCGTGTATCCCTGGGCGTTGCAACAGAGGTACGTGTTTCATATGTTTTTGGTCTGGCAGATAGAGCTTTGATCGCAGTGGGCAAGGTCTTGTTGGTTGGCGTTGCTGCTCCCTTTGGGGTTGGTCGGAGCTATATAAATATAAAGCTGCCTAGTGGTAGGCTGTCAGAGAACATCCATTAGCTTAATCAACTCTCGTCCTTTTACGAACCACCTGGATACTCTGCATATCTTTCGGCCTGCCCAACCAGCTGGATCCCTTGTCTGGCCTTCCCTCGTTCATAATTTATCCGCATCCCTTACTGACCTCATGCAGCTGAAATCTCTCACGAACGAGCCTCTTATATAGGCAGGCGTTGAATTTATATTTTAGGCGCTTGTAACCCGAGGCGGTGACGGCTTCAGTCATTTTTATACCAGAATCGATCGTCGGGACCGATCGTCATGGGGCAGGGGAAATTATCCAAGCGAACCCGAATTATTTTTCTTCCCTAGAATTATTTCTTTACGGATGCTACTCACGGTGGATAGATCTCGAGTTTCACTGGCACTGAGTCTCAACGTTTAGAAATGCTGTACCACTCCTTTCTTCCAGTGATCAACTTCATACAAGATGAGCTCCTCCGACAACTCCGAAGATCACCGAATCCCCTTCTTGGGAAAGGACGACAAAGAATGTGAGATGTACGCAAAGTTGCCCCCCAATCAACGCAGCTCAAGCTGGTTCCTCCCAATCATTGCGTTACTCTCGATCGTGGCCCACTCCCTACTTCTGTTATTATGGATGAAGCCTTCTGAAATGCCCGAGTCATTTCTGCGCCCACAGAATTTGTCGCGACTTTATAGTAAGAGACTTTGACTCAGCTATTTCAAAATTAGAAAGCTAACAATCAAGGCCCCTTCCACAATGCGATTAAGACGCAGGTCGAGATTTGGGCTGATGACGCCTGGGATAATAGCGTCTATACCGGAAATCCGCGAAAAGAGCTTGATGATGCGTGGAACAAGCTTGTCCTTGGTATGTCTTTCAATGCAACAGAGACGGAGGATAGAGTTTGTTAATAATATTGGTTCAGTCGAAGGTATAAGCGTCACCACCGAGGAGGCCGCAAGTCTAAACTTGAAGAGCAAGATCAAATTGGAGAGCGGGAACCAAGCTGCTATCATGGGTTATTTTCACAATTTACATTGTATCGTAAGTTATGCCCAAGAAGAAGTTCATTGGGATACCGTTACTAACTCTGCTGCCATTCAGCGCTACCTCTATCAAGGACTTCATCCAGACATATATTCACGAGAGGGGGATACCTCACATTCTGGACTTCATCATTCTTGCAAGTAGTCCTATCCTCATGAGCCAACCCTCAGGACTATCTGCAGGCTTTTCTAACAATACTAGACCACTGCATCGAGGTCCTCCGCCGCTCCGTCCTTTGCCAACCAGATCTCAGCGTCCACGCAATCCACTGGCAGGATGAAAAAAGGCGAGGCATGACTCTGGAATCTAATTCGACACGCGAGTGTGTCAATTTCGATGCCGTAAATGATTTTGCACTGACTAGAAGGTTTCGCCGCCACGAAATTGTGGGCGAGAAAGCAGACTTGCATAAGCCAACCTGACCACCTCTTTGCCTCTGGAATCTCTCTCTTGGTCAATATTTTTTTGCATTATTAGCTAGCGGGGCGTCTGTAGTCTGTATTTTAGAAATTCGTATGATTCCACAACCGAATGCTAAAATATCTGTGTTTCCAACCACCAGGCTACCCATATATCTGACCCATATATCTGACAACTGTCTCTATTCTGCTGACAAGGCCGCTGCGCGAATTTCTCACGTGGATTCGTGTCACTCTTCAGCTTACACGAACTGTGTTCTCGTGACACCTGCATGAAAAGCCACTCACCCCCTTCCCCCTCCCCCTTCGGCAATTGAATTTAAGAATTCCGGCACATCTACTCTTCGCATTCGCCTATAAGAAAATTCCCTTGTGCATCTTCTCGCAAGGCTCCTCATCGTGATCCTATCCTACCATGCCGGACCTGAACGTACACTGTAACCTTACAGTACAATGCAACTTATCGACGTTGTATCACGCAGCAACCGGCGAAATCTACAGTAGGGTACGGATGTGCCGCACCGCCACATTCCAATTTAATTTTACAGCTAGGTTGTGCGTTGTCGTTTGGTGGAAAGATTATAATATTTCTGGGCTCAGAATTAACTTGTTATCCGGCAGAATCCACCGTAGGTTGCGTTTGTACAATCATATTGACATACATATCGAGGATCAAAATCCTCCGAGCTTTTAGGAACCATATGTGAGAGTCGTCGTGATATGGCCTTCCTGTTAGAGCATTTCTCCCCGCAAATTCGACCGGGTTCCAATCGAATCCTACCACAGTTGAAAAATTCCCGTTTTAAATTAAGCTTATCGGCCGATGGTAATGTGTGATACCATTATTGTCGTACAGCAGCTCGGGGATAATTTGCTACCTGAAATTATTTTACCTTCCTTATTTGTGATTCGGTTCTCGCTTAAGTTATGCCTTTTCCTAGCGCAAGACGACGAGACACAAATTCTCGCACTTTGTTACATTCGCTCGTAAAATTAAATGTGTTATTGACTAAATTGATCTCAAATCATTCTCTGAGCACCGCCTTAGATATCAAAAGGTCGAAAGTTAGGGAAGATGCTAGTCCGAGCTTCTTACATATTGTGGCGTACGCCAAGACGATTTCCAACTACCCGTAGGGGAGCAAAACTTACGATTATGTCCTATTTCTATCAGTTCTAGGTGACACATTTTAAGTAGTTAACACCGATCGAGAACCTACCTACCTTTAACACCAAAAAATCCCCTATTTAAAACATATCAATGACGAATATTTTCAGCATTGACTGCAGGTTTATTTGACCCAAACCAATTAATGAAAGCAGCAATCATGCTCACGTCTCTGGCCCCAAGAGCCCCAAATGGATTTCAGGCTTGTTGGATGTATTCATTTGGAAGGGATTGTTCGTTCTCATCGAACGAAGTGGTGATTGTATGTTGCACCTGGTGATGGAGAGAGGTTGCATGGCATCTAGCCATTGAAGCCATGGCTGACTGTCATCACCTAGTTGGTTTCCGATTTCTAGTTGAAGAGATTCTTATCCGCTGAGAACATCAAGTTTGGTACTAGGGCTGATAGAGATGCTGGATACCCAAATTTGTTTCTTGATCGCTGTCGACGATCAGGGTTATCAATGGATGGCTAACTACTTAAAATGTATCGCTAAGAACTAACCTAACTAGGAAAGCATACAACTACGGAACTATAACTAAACTAACTAATTTACACTTGGCTACTTGGGTTTTAGTTAATTAGTAGTTCTTTAAAAAGGTCAATCCCAAACCTGACCCACTAGTTGTAACTGGCTGGTAGCTAACCAAGTGAGAACCACCTATCGAGCAGCCTGTCGACAATATTATTTTGATTGAGAATACCGCGGTTCGCACCCAGGAAGGTGAAATTTGTCGGACTATCTGCCTGTAGATGTATGATCTATATTCAGAGAACAGACTTACACCTTTCACTTGCGGATCAAGACTAGTTACAATTTAATTGAAGTCTTTAAATTTAGCAACTTGGATCTATGATGTATATACTCTAAAACCTCGGGCTTTGGGGCCATGTTTTCTAGTACGTTGTGCAATGCGAGAAGACAATTAGGGGTGATTGTCTTGCTACCCAATGCGTCAACAGTACCATGCATGTCTACCTTTGAGCTCCCGGTGGGGAGAAGATTGTTGATGTTGAATATGTGGGGTTGCCACTTTTGTCATTGGACAGGATCATGTGGTTGGATATATTAGCGATATTTTGCTGTGAAGAGTTGGCGGTAAGGAGTGCATGTAAGTTTTTAGAACCTTAACGTATGTAGCTTTATTATAATGCTAATTTTAATCGGCTCTAAGGAGCATGTTGGCCTGTCCGACTGTTTTGTTGAAACGGATCCAGTAATCGTCGTCTTTGACCACACTCGAAGACCCCAGATTCTCGGCAAGCCAGGCGACGATTTCTTGGTGCAACATTGCATCTTGACTGAGTAGATTTATTTTTTTCGAATCGTATAAGATGTTTCCGGTACCTCTCTTAACCTGAAGTCGAAATACTGTAAAGAGCTCCCTCGATATGTACTCCACGATGAGCACGATGAGCAGCGATTGACAGCTGAAATACATGATCGGGAGCAGCAATTCAATATAGAAGCCGCGGGTGTAAGATGACTTCTAGTCTTTCCATAAGCTGACGTTCGAATGAAACGGCGCGGGTGAGAGAAGCGATTGGGCCAACAAGCAGAATTAAGTCAGCATCTTGACAATTACAAACTACTCGACAATCGGAAAAACGAAAAGAATCGGAAGAAATTAACGAGTGGAAGATATACTGCGCGTGTCATCAATGAGTATGTACTTCTTGTGCCCTTAGCTCTCGTCCAATGCCCGACCTAGGCAAAGTTAAAATCATGAGATTAAGGTTGAGGTCAGACCTCGATCTCAAGCATTGTTTTGGTACTTATAAAGCTTTATAATTAGCTAGAATTAGCCGATAAAATCACGCGCTAATAGTGTACTTAAATATATAGCGGACTAAGCTTCCCCTACTAAAGGCCGACGAGTAGGAGCTGGATCTCTGGACGGTCCGAGTGTATGCACATTGTGAATGAAGCCGGAATCGGCATATCCCAAAGAACGTAGGTGACGAGAGTCCTCGCAAATTGATAAGAATGGCTTCTGGCTCAGACTAGCCAACCTGATCCAAAGTATTTGATAATGTACAAGACTCCATTGTTAGGGACTCATTGATGGATTCGGATCGGATCGGGAGCACTCCGGGTCCGTGTCGAGGCTAGCTTCTTGACGAGGGATGAAGAATGAAGGAAGAATGACTCGAATAGTGAAGAGCTTTTGTCTCTTCTACTTTCGTTGTTCTTGTTGTCAGAAGAAGCTCAAGTAAAGCTTGATGAGGTCCGTGCTGCTAATGATGGCCTAAAAATAGCCGACTATGGTAGATCCTTGGTCACATGACTCACCTCCGGCCTGGACCGGGTGCAGCAGCGCCAGCCCGATCCAATCTTCGACACTACAACGTTGTATGCATGTCAGCCGCAAATTACCTCTCTCGCTCTCTCAATGCATGTCATGCGATCACCACATTGGAGCCCGACTTCAAAAACGAGTTTTTGCCTAGCTCTCTCCGCAAATGATCGCCTCCTTACTCGTTCATCGATAGCCATTCACACAGCCAAAGCACTGCTGGACAACGAGTTTGACAGGCGGAGTCCTTGGAGGCGGGTCGATCTGACACATGACACGTCAAATTCGGATCGTATCCGTACATGCGGCTGAATAGACATAATAAGGCTTGTGTGACGCCCCTATGTTGTTCTATACAGAAACAAATCCTATTCATGATCGTTTGCCTCTTCTTCTCGAGGTGCCGAACCTAGTCCAGAGGAGTTATGGTTGAGCGAAAGAGGAGTGGATTTCAAGAGGTCATGGTAGAGGAGCAAGAGGAGGAAGATGTGAAGCAATATTCATATTACAATGAGACACTCGCCAAGAACTCGTACGCGACTGGCGATGTCTACGATCCCGAACCAACCGGAAATGGCTTACAAGAATGGGAGAACCCGTAGGAACATGCAGCCACTCTCTTGATGTGTCCTTGCTAATTCATATCTCTCAGCGATGGAGTCCCACCGGCACCTTATCTGGCTCACGTGAAATCGTTGTCGTTAATCTGGAGGTCTTTAAGGCTCTTGGCCGATTTTATGGAAGTCGGTACACATCCGGAACGTTGGGACGGTCTATTACTTGGAAACCCAGCATCCAAAGAATCCAGGAAAAAGGAAGTTAAACGTCGAGCCAGGAGGACAAAAGTCACGAGACTTGACTATCTCTCATCAGGAGTCAAATGCGATGATGAATACGGAACACCCGACCAGTTGAAAACGGGCCTAAACGACGAGAAAATTCGAGAACCGGGCAGTTTCCGCCTCTTTGTTGTTGAAGACCTGTCACGGGATATGATTGAGCTGCTTGGTGAACACCTTGATATTGAGCCGGCTTTCTTTCGGGAGCAGATCTTTGATTATACCTGGTACAACCCGCGTGATCGCTGGGTAGATGCACCACGCCTAAGCGCCGTTATTCGAAATCAACGATGGCTCCGTATGCGATTTCCCCTAATTAGGTACTACAAGACATCGCAGGACTTTATGCGGGCCTCGAAAGAATTTGAAGAGTTTAATGTATTGCGGAGACCCGAGGACGACACGAATAACAACTCCATTTGGGACAAGGAAGAGGCGAAAGTCGGTATTGCAAGAAGTAGGGCGTCATTTTGGTATTCTGGCGAAAGCAAAGTTGGCAATGCAAAAGGACCAATTGGTATTTCTCATACAGACCCTCTGGTTTAGGGTTATTGTACTAACAATTATTATTGCAGGTGTCCTTTTGGTAGATCCAACTCCCACATCTGGACAGCCTTTATGGCTAGGGTACCGTAACTGGGAGGTCAGTACTCGTGCTTTTGTTCAATGTTCAAGTATTTAATGCCGAAACGAATATTAACAGAACAACAGGAAGCCCCATCAATGCATGGGCTAAAATCGGTTCTAAAAGGCCCACCAAGGGACTCAATTTATAAAGATATGATATACTGGGCCCAGAGAACAAATGCATTCAAGCAATCTCAGACGGCTCCGAAGTCGAATACTCACCTTCCGATACAAGCGCTCACACACATGGTCGCAGCTCAGTGGATCGAGGCCTCCGAGTATGTGCGTACTCGACTAGGGCAGATCGAATGGGAGGTTTCGTTCCCGGAGCACTTCGTCAAGACCGACCGCAAAATTAACGATACCCTGAAGAAGCTCCACATATGGAGGCGCCTTGTGCCTATATATCGAGAAATGTTGACTGAAACACTCGAGAGAGCATTCCAATTTTCATGTCATCATCCCGTACAAGCAATAACTGAAACGAGCAGCACTCCACACTCTCCAATCGCCAATGCCGATACTCATGGAACAGGAGGGATACCACAAGGTAATCAGACCTCTCCAACAGCTCTCAACACCGCATTGGCCGCGCAAAACTCTTCGCCGAGCTCAAATGCAAGCACATCTGTAGACTCATCCTGCCACTGCAAATGCTGGACCCCGAAACCAAAAGAAAGCCCCATCGACGCCATGAAAGACGACTTCGAGCGCTCCCTCCGCTATATGGAAGAATACCAACAACGGATCGACCGTCTCACCTCCGTCGTCACCGCCATCATCTCCATCGACGACTCCCACGTCTCCCAAGAAGATAACAAAAACGTCGCGCGACTGACCTGGCTTGCTACCTTCTTCATCCCCCTGGGGTTTATTGCATCGCTCTTTAGCATGACGAGTGATGTGTCGAGTATGAAGGAGACGATTAAATGGTATTTTGCGGCGGCTATACCGCTTGCGGTCCTAAGTCTGGGGGTTGCGAGGATCAGCACGTTGCCTAGTGTTAAAACATTTCAGACGAAGCAGGGGAAGAGGGTGAGAAAATTTTCGAAAAGGATTTCGAAGACTTTTTCTAGTAAGAAGAAATGAGGTGCGTTGGTGAGGCGTAAAAACGTTTATAACTCTACGTGTTCTGCTTGGGCAATTGGGTGGGTTAGTTCGAAATGGGCCTTAATGTTTGTTATAATACCTCAAAGTTTGCACATGCTATCTACCTGGAGAAACGACTGCAAAAGAAGAGTTAGCCCAAACTGGACTTGAGTTGGTGGATGTTTCTTCCGTACGATCTTGGATGAGACCAACTGCCCCGCCCACTCTATAAGTGAACATACCCCACGATGTCTCTCGTTTTCTGTTTCCCATCTTCCCAACCCCGCATGTTGGTCGTTGTTTTTTCCAACAAAAGAACAGCGGCTCCAGTGGCTTAGTGTTGCTGCTAAACTAATCGCAACCAACAAGTTGGGAAGGAGGTGGTGGCGTAAACGAACCACAACGCCGGATTCTTGTATGTGTGTTTGTTGCAGTGGGTGTGGGAGTTATTGATCCGTGCTAAGAATAGAGACCTCCTTTCAGACAACTGGCCACCGGAGTTTGCAAGATATTTTGGGTCGTAAATATCGTGTAAAAGAGCAATACATTTCGCAAAGGTCCTTGTATTCTATTATCCACACCACCACATCCAACAGATTCAAAACAAAACTCTCTTCCACTTACATACTTCTCACAATACACCTCCCCAACAATAATAAGACTAGACACAATATCTCATCACCATCATTCGTTTCTCCCCCCCCCTCATCACTGTCCTCTTCATCGAAGCAACATCAGCACTTCCAAATCAAAACCCCTTAATCTACCAGCTCCCTCTCTCAATTACCCCCTCGTAGAGGCGCCGGCAGTAAGTTACTTCTCCCCCCTCCATCTTTCACATGCCAACTCATATGCAGCTGCTGGGACAAGCAACACCGCATATCTTCGGCGTTCCCTTGACGACAAAGACGAGATAGCAGAGGATAAAGCCGACAGGGAACAGACGGACATGCTCGATATGCATCCGTGTTCTGTTGGTGTCGAGGACCGGGACGAGGGTACCGCTATGGCTCAAGCCGAAAGAAATAGAACCGCGTGTACAATAATGCTAAAAGGTAAAGTTAAATTGCCACAGAACTCCCCCTCCATGCCCCCCCAGGAGCATTGGGCATGGTGCTCTTTCAGAGGGCGGTGAGTTTTCGCGGCAGTTGCGAAGTGTATAAAGGTGTGGGAGAAGTTATATGGGAGGGACTTCAATAGGTGTTCGGCATTCTGTCCATTTTTCCCCAGTAATTTACCAGTAATTTTACTTTTACCTTTCTTTTGTGTTTCTTATTCTCTGTTGCGTGGTTTTTCAGTCGCAATTGTACTCATACCTTCGACAATAATATCCTAAATGTGTGAAGGATTTCCAATCTGCTGATACGCGATCTCCCTCGTTTTTGGTTTACCTCGAGTGTGGGCCCATATATTGAGTCCGGGAGGTTCATTTCCTCTTCGAACTACAAATAAGTATGGCATAAACACACTTGCAACCAATGGCTATCTACCCTATTTTGCCATTTTCACATCCTTTCTCTGTTGGTCTTTACAATTCGTGTAAGGCTGGTGGGTTTTCTGGAACGAGATTGGATCCTTTTTCCTTCTGAAGCGACAACCGGTTAAAATTGCATTTCCCTCCCACGCAGCGTCGCCAACATGGGCCGGACTAATCGGCACTGTCAGCAACGCACTCATAGCCTAAAACATAGCACTTCGGCTTTCTCAGCCCATAGTGCTCTACGCCACGGGACTCGCAGGCGTGACTGATGTCATAATTGGAGCTTCTATAGGCTGCACAGACAGTAATCCTTTTACTAACGATCAGTTCGGGACAGCGGTTAATGCCAAGGTTATCCCTAGTGCGGTCTATAATTCGAGTTGCTGGGTGGGATGAAGTAACGGGCTGGGAACGCGGGATTCTGGGAAATTGATGTTGTTCGCTGTGAGGGAAATGAGACAAAATTGTATGCAAAAATAATAATAAATGCTGAGTTCTTCTACAACTTTTCAATCTGCAGCCGCTATATTCAGGAACATCAATATCTACATCTACAACTCGCTATCTGAACATCCACGAGGCCATCCAAATTGCTACAAGAAACATCACAAACCAAGTCAGCAACTTCCTCATCACCCTCTCTATTCCCATCTTCACCATAAGCATCATTCTCTCTGCAAATACTTCTCTCTCATTACTCCTTGGAAACGGCCTTTCCACCACCCCCTTCTCCCCTTTCATCATTGGCACATCGACCCCAAGAAACGCACACAGCGGCCCCCACCCCTCCTCCACCTTGTACTCCAACCTTCTCTCCTTCGGCACCAGCCTACGTATCATGCTATGGTACTCAGTGTATTTAGTCTTGGCGTTCGATTCAGTGGCGCCGAGAGGGCCGAAGAAATACTTGTCGCAGAGGCACTTCACAGATATGAATTGGCCGAGCTGGCGGTGGTCGAGGGCAAGGAGGTGAGGGAAGAACCAGGGGCGGGGACGTGGCTTGAGAACTGTATGGAGGCAGGCTGTAGTGTGGAGTGTTAGGAGATGGTGGTTAGGAGATGAGGAGAAAGTGAAGAAGCCTAGGCAGGGAAGGGAAACTACCAGCTAAGTCAAAAGATTTGGGGGGCAGAGGTACATACAGGTGTACCACGACTCAATATGGCGTTCGAGTATCAGAACCTTTGCCTCGGGGTAGTGGGCTATGAGCTCGGGTGCGAAGAGGGCCGTGGGAATATCCGCTACGGCCTACAACGAATATAAGTAAAGGGACTCTTGGGAAGAGGAGAAAGCATTACCTGGCAATGTCCCAAAAGCTGATCCCATTCCTCCTTTTCGAACTTCCCTTTCCCCTCATACTTCGCATCAAAAGCACGGTACCACCACTGGGCATCATCAGGGTCAACAATGACACTCTGCATATGATAGACATCCGATATCCCAAGTTGGTAGAGCGCTTCTCTAACAGCTAAGCCTGGTGTTAGTGGAGTTGAGGAAGGAGTTTGGAAGGAGGAGATTCATTACTTTGTGTTCCTGTACGCATTAATCCGAACACTAAAAGCTTCATCGGTTCTGTTCTTCTGGCGCCATGACGATTCGCTATTGGGCGTTTGCGGAAGAGTTCAGGGAAATTTTCTCTCTCGGAACTCGACATTTTATTTAGGTTGTTTGCTCTGTATGTGGCACTTGACCCTGCTATAAAATTGTATAATAGTTGCCGAGCTCGCAGCTCTCTTATACATCTACGAAATCAATACATACACAAAGCAACAACCCATGATAATAAGCAAGTCACGACCTAAAACCGGGCGAAATTCGACGCATCCTCTTCATATCACAGTCCCCCGACTCAATCATGCCATCCACTCACCTGCCAAGCAACCCTGTTCTTCTGTGGTAAAGCGGTACATGGCCCAAAGTTCCCAATTCCCTAAAGCGGTAATCTAGCACGAAGGTGTTACCAGAAGCAACTGAGGCGCCACGGTTTACTGGCTCGGTTAAACGTCGCAGGGGTGGCATCCTTCAGCTTCTCATGCGCGGTGGCACAAGATTGGATGATATTCTGTCGGGTGAGTTAGTGATCGGAAGATATGGATGGGTTTGGGAGGATGTTGTTGGTGTTTGGAGTTGGGAATGAGAGTGGTGGGCGTTGGGAGAGAGGAGGGCTTGTGTTATATTGACCCAACGTAGTAGCATCTGGCCACTGCCGTCCGAGCCCTTGTTCACCCGTGACGTCTTCAAAGACCATCAAACAACTCTTTCGCATTCGCAGAGTCTTCGGGAAGCCAGAAATAGGGACACGTTACTGTTTCCACCCCAGTGTATTGATCAAAAATAGAACACTTGCTGTCTGGTTAAATCAATGCGATATGCCATATATCGGGAAAGTATTTGGGCTAGCGGGTTAGTAAGTAGTAGATCAATAGCTCTCGGCATTAAAGTGAGTCAAAGCATAACTAAAATTATCCATTTAGGTGCTAAAAATCTTTAGCAAAAGATGCTGGGCTAAATAGTTATCAGTGCATCAATAATGACTGGGCTAATCTTAAAGAGCTCTCGTAGAAATTCAATCATTTTCGATATACATATTTCACAATCTATGTCTAGGACAGAAGCAAGAGGGAGAAATAATATTTAATTTTTATTTTCCCTACACACTCTAGAGAGCTGAAACTTTGATCAAGTTGACTTGTTTTCAAGTCCCAAGGAATATTAGAACTTGTGAGTTTCACATTCATTTTCAAACCTCTTCGGTTTATAGAAACTGCATTCGTACTAGGCTTTGACAGTAATAATAGTATACTTCTTTCCACCTTCCTCTTCCTCGAAATCCCCGGCGGTGCCGTCAGTTGTACTATCGAAAAAGTTACAAGGCACCGATAAGATCACTAGAACGTAGCCGGGATATGGAGCCTACAACTCCCACCACAAATACGCCATGCAGTTTAAATGTGTTCGTATTCCCAGCTTTATCCAATTACAAACAATAGCACGGCCACCCATCGTAGCTATACGACTCTTCGGAGCTTACCAAGTGGCCAAATACTTCGGCATTGTGAGTCTTCTCCGAAGCATGAACATTGAGGTGCCGAGCAACTGACACGGAACCTTTCCTCATCCTTTATCTGCGAGACAGAAGATTTCACCCCAGAGACGGCAGGTGGTCATTCGTCTTTCAACCGAACCCAGGCATAATCTACTTTTAAGAATACATCGCCAGGGCACAAATGCACCATCTAGTCTAACGCTTCACTTAATATTTGAACACCTTCCTCGTGCTGAGACCTCTCCAAGCACCCAGCTTGATTATGTAAAGATACCCAGGACCAGTTTGGGGCCCTATCCCCACAATTCGCTATAGGCTAACAGTTAATCCAGCTCCTGCCGTTGATCGCGCCCAGAACTTTCCATGACAAAGAAACATGATCATGTCGTGATCTTGACACCTACCCTACATGCCAAATATATTTCCGTGCAATCGCATTCACAACCTCGAGGATCGGAGTTCCCGGGATGGCCATGTGCTTGAGTAAACAGAAGCCCGCGTCAACGCCACGGTTGTCCTCAACATCATGGCGAACTACCCGCAATGATTGCACGTGCTATTCCTATGTCGGCAAGTTGTTTTGTGCTCACGAGTCTTCGTGTCAACGTCCGCTAGAATGGGATTCCACTCCGTGCTGAGCATAATGGTGGCACACTTCTAGTGAAATTCAAATTCCGTCTAGCTCACGCGGCCGCGCGGTCAAGGTCGTCTTAAACCTTGAGCTTTAGCCCGAATATGTGCGGGAGATTGCGCTTTGAGACAAGGTGGCTGAATGCTTCCAGGGAGGGCGTGAACTTGCTTATGTCAGGCAGATCAAAGGGGGGCGTGCTCGTAGGTTAGGCCTGAAGCGAGTCTGCATCAATTTACGAAGTAGTAGATGCAGCGAAGTTTGTTGTTGTCGGAAGGCAGAATGGGCTTCATAGCCTGCACTGTGCCGAAGGTTGGGAGTACAAGCTTGTCGAAGGTCTGACTTCCCCATCTTGGGTGTCGAAGTGTTTGTGGATCAAACGGATGCTGGCATCCCTGGGGAAATTATGCTTAGCTAGAAGCTTGCGGAGATCTTTGAGGCCCTCCGAGTGATCGTTGGACCTGATGTGTGGTAGGTTGTTGTAAGTGCTGAAAGGCATAAACTTATGCATAAAAGATGCCATGGTCAATCTCAAGGAGAAGTGGTAAGAGACTAGATTTTGTTAAGCTGAACTTTACTCCAAAGCACGAAGAAAACTTATCTTATAACCTTATACCACCTCAGGTTAAAAGGATGGTACTCCGGTTGCCCAAGGATATCTTGTTGGAACGAATGAAGTTGAGATTAGCCATCCAATAGTATGTATTATCACCAGAGCCCAATCCTATTGAGTACATTGTTTCGAAGTCTTTCAGTAGAGCTAATTGGACTTCCACCAGTAACGGTTCAGGTCGATCTGAACCAGTGTTGGGCGAAAAGAAGTTGCCCACCTAATAAGCCGAGGCGTACCAAGCATGTACCGTTTTTGAAATGATAATTTTTCATATTTATTGAGCCGCCAACTGAACATTCCATGCAAAGCCAAGGCGGAAATGACAGGAGTCAATTAAATTGGATTGCAAAGGTTGATCTAGGATCGGGTAAAACCGCAAGCGCAGAACCAAATGCACGTGCGGCCAGCCGCGCAACACGTGACCAAGTGTAACACCAGGCTGCGACGTCTGTGGTTGGTGGGTGGACCGTGTGACTTCGCTTGCATTTTCGCTTCCAACCGTTCCCCCCTTTTGTTCAATCCGGGCAAATTGCTCCTCCCAACCTGCACCATTGTTATTGGCTTTGAACATGGATGTACGGGATGACATTCTCGACAAAATCGAGAGTTGCATTCATGGTCCTGTCCACGGACTTGTGCGCTTTAGGGACGAAGTGATTAAAATTCGGCCGGGGTAGTCAATTTACTAGCATCCACCGGCCCATCACCTGACAGCCTCCTTCAATGGCTTTCGAACTTTCCTTCAGACCAGCTCGACGAGTCTCGCAGCTCATGTCACACCGAAACCTCCAGTAAGGGTGTACATTTATTTCTCACGCGCTCAGCAATGTTCAATCCCAGCCCAAAGATTGCATGGCGTGATGTCTAGGCCATTGGCCACCTATGTCTGGACGATTCCATCAAGTATCAAGATGGGATTTTACGCCTCTGCCGGCACGCGCAAAAAGGCTTCATGAGCTAGCCCACTCGCCTCTACCTGCATGCCTTGTATGTACGCAAGTCCATGGTGGAAGCATGGATTTTTGTTCGATCAGGTATATACTGCTACCGAGCATGCAACTGGAAGGAGAAACTTGTGCTCTTCTCTCTCGTGCTCAACTGCCGCTTTGTGTCGGATAAAGATTTAGGAATGAGTGATACCATTCAGAATAGCGAAGCTGATAGCTACATCATCACGTTTGACCATGCCTCGGTGCCCTATCTCCAAAAATTCTATCTTGAAGATCAAACTATTGTCCTTTCAGAGGAGATTGTTGGTGAAGGAACTACTTGCCATTGCGCCAAAATTCTGGGTTCCCAGCGATGGGACTACGTTGTCAAGTTCAAGTGGTACCCGGCGAGTAAGCAGCCAGAGGAAGAGCTTCTACAGTACTAGACCATTTCAATTGATGATTTTAGCAAACTTCCCCACTATCCACCCCGCAATGTATAACTCTTTTACAAAGCGAACCAGTTGGATAGCTTAAATTTAGAGAACGTTTTCAAAAATTAGATTTCAGCAGGTTTTTTCCAGCACTGCGAAAACGGAGCATTTCAGGGCATAAAAGGCTCGTGCGCCAGCTCAGCGAGCATGATCGACCAGTCAAATGAGCTGGAAAGGATGATTAACTTATATTGCTAGAAATTGAGCAAATCCATTAGAATTCAGGATGAATCAACCATTTTATTCTCTAAAAGCCAAAAATTCCTTGAGCATATTCGCCATAGAAATCCAAGCCTTTTTGTGCGGCTTTTGCACATCTGTTCCGGGATACCTTTTCCGAAATATAAGGCTTGATCGAACTAAACCTATATACCTTCGAAGCTTCCTTTCGTTAATAGATAGAGGTTGGAGTATTGGTTCCAGGAAATAGTCGAGATTGCTACAGTTTCTTTTCGAACACTCTAAATATGCTAGATATGTTAATTGCCTAAGTAAGTTGCTGCATCCTCAGGTACTACTTCAATCAGCCTCCGTATCGCCGGCCGACTAGCCGACTAGCCACTTAGTACTAACTATGGTTTCTTCCTTACGACAATGACACAAAATCATCTACAAATTGCACGTATACATTCAAGGAAAACAGTAATATTAATTTCAAGTTAACTCTAATACCTATCTCCTCCCATACAAAACAATACTAAATCCCTCTCTCTCTTCCAAGCCATCACCATTGATCCTGATCCAGTCTCTATCACCTCAGACATCAAGCAAGTTCAACCAATTCACAGCCACTATCGCCTTGACCAAATTGCCCTTCATATTAAGAAGAACGTCATCATACTTAGTGCTCCGAATACTCATATTCCAAGTCCCAAGATGCTTAACACCTCTCTTCCCTGCCTCGATAGCCACAGCCCCTTCGAACAAAACTACTGCCTGGTTGCCTTTAGCCACAATACACTGATCTTGTTCCTCTTTGCCAGTAACATTTGATGTGATGAAGAGACCATTCCAGTTTGATGATTCCAGGGAGTCTTTTATCATCTCGAGGACGGCATCAAGCCAGTCCACCTTCTTTTGGAGATCAAGATCATTCCAGAGACCGTGGCCGAAGATAAAGGCTTTGGGTTTGCGTTTGCCGTTACCGGCGCTGGATGTGAGGGGTTGTTTCTCCGCTGTAGGGATCGGGAATTTGCTAATCTGTTCCACTGTCTGCAAGTAAGCTTTCGGTCGGTGTGTCAGGATAGATAGTCGTGCGTACTTATTAGATTGATCTTGTTCGAGCATGACGGACTCGCAGGGTCGTTCGCCACAACATCAGCAGTTTTGTAAATAGCCTGAACGGAGCAGGCCTGCGCATCGAATTGCTCATTGCAAGAGTATTGCTTCCTGTGCTATTTTCAGTATCAGGTACTCAAGGAACTGATAATGGCTGAATTATCCTACCTTTCCTGAGCAGAGAAAATCCAATCCGCCACAGCACCATATCCGAGATCTCTCCTTATAAAAAAGTTAATACTCCCAGTCACTTGTCTAAGCATCGAGTCTCCAACAAGCACAACCCTCTCAAACCGACCCAGTATCTCGCAGATCTCTTCTGTTGTGAACCATCGCATTTCACAGTGTTGGGGCATGTAGGGCGACTCAATGTCAATCCGACCACTAGATGACATCTCGTTGAGCATTGACTGTCGATCCGTGCACAGAGGGCGGAACGGCCTGTGGAGGTCAAGAGAGGAGATATGGCAAGTAGATCTGTACTTGTAAGTCGTAAAAGTATCGACCTTGGCATGATGGTGATATCCGCCGAGCTCAGGAGGTTGGAATGGAATTAACTCTGTGCTATTCGCAGCATAGCCATTAATAAAGTCTAGCGGGTTCTGCACCATGGTCAGTACATTTTCAATGCCTCAGCTCTGAATTGGCTCACTGTCTCCAAAGGCCAGTAGATGATAGCTCCGATACGATCTCGTACAAAGACGACGAACGCGACTGTCACAAGTAAGACGCTAATTCGTACAGGAGAGATTCGACAACCAGAGGATCGAGTTGAAGCGCTGGCACGGCCTACGCCTCCGACTCTGCTTGCCCATTGAAACGCGTGATCCTTGGGAGGAAGAGAAGGAGATGTGAATGGGTCGTCATAGATGCGAGGTCGTTCCCAATTATTGAGCATGTTGACAAAGTATGGTGGAGCGATTTAGCGCAAGTTATAATGTGATATGTTGCAGCGCTGTGAGCTAGGACAATTGTTTCGCATGAGTATAAGCTGGTAGGAAGTACGGAAGAGAAGGCAAGGGCGTTTGGCTTTCATTACTGATCTGGAGTTACAAGCGGCGAGGGCGAAAGCTCCCCCCTCACTATGAGAAGTATGAGAGCTCTAGCGCAGGAATAGGAGATGGGCACCCAAGGTCTCAATATCATAGGGATAGTATAATGTAAAATTATCGATATCTAGGTCCATCCACGAAGTTAGGAAGCTACTTAGCATATCTTGGTCAAATTATCTTCCTAGAAGTCGCCTAAGAGGGTATCCAAATGCCACGAGGCAATCAAGAGCAAAGCCATACCATCCTCTGACACGTTCGAGCTGGTTGAGAGCACCAATAAATCGTCGCGTAAACACTTCTGTAAAGTTGTTAATGAAGTTAAACCAAATTCTGGTCAAGCCACCACTTACCAACTTCGACAAAGTCCTCGGCGTGTGTTTCCCATACAGCAGATTCCGTGCCACGAGTAGAATCTGGATCAAGCAATTGCCAGTCTTCATCTACCCTGATTTTAGGACCAATAGCAAGCGCTCTACCAACGATTCTAGTGTCTGCCATCAATCTTGTACCGGCGTCGACGACATCCTCAGGCTTTCCAAAGCCACCGCCTGCCAATATGAGCCGGCCTGATGTAGGGATAAGAGGTGTGTCGATAAAGTATGGGAGGACCATGTTGATTCGAATGCCATTGAGGAAAGATGAGGAACGCAGTGACCTGAATAGTCCCAGGACGGCATGCTTTGAGGCGCAATATTGAACCTGTCCAGGAATTGGGCCCAACGAAGCAATCGATCCTACTAGCAACAAATGCCGGTCTCTTGTGTTCGGCTTTGGTTGCAAGGAGGCATTTTCAGCAGCTTTGGTAGGTGTAGGATTTCTCGCAAGGTAGAACATTGCAAGCTGAGCCGTATACATAACACCTATCAGGTTCACCTGCAAACATCTGTAGGGAGGCGCAGGCGGTATTTCGAGCGAGTCGAGATTCGACGGAACTTCGTCGAACATTGGGGGACCATCTGAAATTCCAGCATTCGCGACTACAGCATCAATTCCACCTGTAGGACTGAGCCTCACCGCTTCGCGAAAGAACTTGACTTGTGATTCCCAACTCGTAACATCGCAGTGGATATAATGGTGGTTCTTGTTGCCCGTTCGTTTTCGTGCCCCTTCCACCAAGGCTTCTCCCTGCGCATCGCTGATATCTCCAATTATGACATTGGCACCTATTCATATGCGTCAGATCAGTATGCAAGCAGATGTTGGAGATAGCCACTACCGTGGTCGGCCCACTTGTTGAAGAACCCTTCGCCAAAACCAGAGGCTCCGCCAGTGATGAGAATTATCTTTCCCTCAACCCAGCCCGGGTCATAGGGGTCAGTAATATCAATTGGCCGCGACTGCCGAGCCATCTCCGTCACGTTGTTGGGGTCTTTAGCCATGATTGAAGAACTTCAGAACGGCGTCGTCGGACCAGTACAATGCCCTCGCGTAGCAGGTTTGTCCCAAGAGGGGTTCGTAGCGGCTTCAATTATCGACTGGAGACGAGTGGCTTGATTCACGTTCCTTTCGGAATGGACCAATGCTCCACAAGTAACCTAAGAGCTGAGGCTGGCTCTTGGCAGGTAGTGGTGGAGAAACCGTACTGCTAGGAGCATGAGAGTCTTCCACGTCGAAGGCTCGTATCGTTGTTGGGTATTGTGAAGCTGGCAAGGTAGATAGCCAGAGAGCAGAGGGTTTCATCATTTTTAAGGGACGAGAATTGTATACAGTATTCGATCGAGAGAACGCCGCTTCGCTAGGCGCCGAGTGGGGGGACAAGCATCCCCAGAGCGCTACTTCTATAAAAAAGAAGGGCTCTCCATCCAGGGAAAACGAGGAGGGATTTCATTCTAGTCGAAGTATCTTGTAAACACCATCGAGGTATCCCAATATTGGGTTCTGCAGGAGTGGTAAGTCTCAAGAAAAAAGTGTCGACGTTGTTTGCTGCCTCTGCCATCGGTGTGTTTGTAGTACTCCGTAGTCAAATGTGGGGCTGCCGAGGCAGGGATTTAGTTCGCTGCTTGGACAGGCGGGTCTTTTTGAACGACATCAATCGCGAAGAGCAATTGAAATCCTCTCGGTCAGAGATAATTTCCTATCTCCTCACGGTTTCAAGAAGCCCTCTTCCTGACAGTTCCCCCTGGTCCCATTTGTGCCTGCGAACCATTCGTCCAGCACATCTAACTCCGAAATGCATCGGAGAGAGTCCTGGACTCTCCTACAAGTATTTCATGTATAGATATAGATATATATCTATCGATATATATATGAACGAGCAGCCACCCAAGGCAAATGTCTGGGCTGGCGTCCTCTCCTTGTAAACTCCTCCTCACGATACCTCAGCTGATACAGTCCCAGATTACCAGTATGTGACAGCACCATAGTCATATCAAACCCATTCGGTATTCCATCCGTAACGTCTCTTGAAGAATCCCTAGTTCTGATCCGTTACCAAACAGCCAATGTCCTAAATACTACATCCTATACATGCCTCTGTCGTATGAGCCATCTCGTCTCACCGCCGCCTCCCAATCCGGCAGAACTTCTACCACGCCGGGGGTTGAGTGCTCTAATAAACCAATCTCCTTCACAGTCAATTCGGCCCTAGATGGTGTAACGGTAAGATCTAGGTTCATCAAAGTACGTCCTCCATGGGAACGAGCTACCTAAGGACTACCGGCTGGTAAAGAGCAAACCATGATCGAAGGATTGGAGTTTCTCGGTAGCCTTTGGGCTATTTCTTTTGCCAATTTTTGGACTTCTTGGGATTTATTTTCCTGTCCAGACCAGTCGAGACTGAAAGGGTGCTATGGTGATACTCATGGGCGGTATTCTCCCATAGCTAGGCCGCTGATTTCTGGCAGGACTATTTTTCCTCCGACGCTCGACTATCGTAGCCATATGTCCACTCACCTCGAAACCCTCGATCGGGTGTTTGGATCTCGTCTAATTCGAGAGAAAAGATCGAACTCGCTGCCTCCGGGGAATCTTCAGAACAAGTCAACCACGCCTCATATTCTCGCAATATGTGCAAATCTCGATGACAAGCATGGCATACAACCATGCCGCAGCCCGGACACGTCGCTTGCCCACACTCAGGAATAATATGATATGCGAACTCTCCACATCTCTGGCATTCGTATTCTCCGCCTCCACGGGTCCATTCTCCAGCTTGGTGCCACGGTTCTTTACACGCCCATGCCCCTGGAAATTTAACAGCAGACTTAACTCTCGAAAGCGCGTTCCAAGCGTTGATCGCGCGGTTGTTTCTGCCCCCCAAGTCCCGAGGGCCAGTGAATAGGAGGGCCCGTCGAACACAGCGTTTTCTGGCTTTGAGTTCCGCCTCTTCATATAAGAGATTGCTCTCCCCCAGTTCGGCCTCTAAACCTTCAAATTGCAGTCCCAGGTCGGCAACCTGCCGACGCAAACTCTCCGAATATGCCTTCTCGGCGTCCCTCATCATGCTAGCAAAGTTGCCGTTGCTAAACTGATCGGATGTGCCGTCTTGTCGGACGTGAAATTCCATCTCATGTTCTGCTTGTTCTGCTCTTCGCAAATTTGATCGACAGTCTATAATCCTAGGCATCTGACTATCCCGCAAACGAGTCCAACTGCCCAGGAGTCGCCCGTAGTCAGTACGTGCAAAATGCTTGAACTGGCGGATTGCTTCATGACGTTTCCGCTCATCGTCCACATCTGACGTCCGGTGCTTCTTTCGAGGTGGACCACTTCCCTCGTCGTCGCATCTTCCATGCTTCCGCTTCAAACGGGCGAACTCCCTGTCGTACGCTACTCTCCTCTCAGGATCTCGCAACGTGTCCCATGCTCTCCCCAATCTCTGAAATTCTTCTGTTGCAGTCGGCCTCCGATTCTTATCTGGATGCAACAGCAGGGCTAGCTTCCTATACGCCTCGCGTAGGACGTCTAGCTCAGCAAAATCAGGCACACCAAGGACCTCGTAGAAATCTTCAACCTGAAAGCCGTTTGCCATATCGTCTTTGCAAGTGCAAATAAATGGAGGCTTCTAACATTCTTGAGCGCACAAAATATGACATTGGGCCTGCTCCGTTGGTGGCTATGTTGGTGGGAAGAGAGTAAAGTACCGAGGCTGCATGCAAGGCAATCCCCACATTTCCTTTCACTCGCCTATCATCACTTGCGCCCCCCTTTTAGAGCAACGTAAGGGATCTTACCCGGGTGTGCTTACGATCCTGATTGCTTGTTAACGTTGGTAGCCAGTTATATGGTAGCCAATTATGTCTCTTATTTTTACATCGTCTACAACGTTGTAATATTCGAGTGCTGTGAGTTCACTCCACGTTCCGGTCTGAGCGATATAGGCAAAAGCTTGAAGTGTAACGGGGAGTGATGGACCTTCTTCCCTGGATATTACTATTCGATCCTTATTCTGTCATTTCTGATACTCACTGCGTCGAGGGACAGGAAGACGGCCTCCTTCAATGAAACGGTGTCTTTTCACTTCTGAGTATTCTTGTCTCTGTGTTGTTTAATACCCTAAAGCTTCGCACCCTTGCACCTCGCAACTAAAGTTTGACGGTACTGCTCCCCTAATGATGTTGTGTCTAGCAAGAATCATTTCAAAGTTGAGGTAAGAAGTTGTAAGGTTAGGTTTCACGAAGAAGACAATAAATCGAGCACCTGGCAACTCCTGCTGTTAGGTGGACCATTATGTTGTCCTTCTCAGTACCGATCGATTGTTGAATACAGCAAGACTCAATTTAGCTGGTACCTACTTACTTGGGATAAGAGCGTGAGAGTCACGTGATGATTTTGAAGGTGGGTCTCGGCAGACCTGCCCTCGGGTTAGGACAACTCTTGGCGTAGATATCGACACCAACTCCAGATCACATCTTTCAGCTCCAACATCGTGAAGAGGAAATCCCTTGGGGGTGAGTCTTCGCTCATATCTTTCGGGGACATTAATGTGCAGCTGGTGCTAGGCCTATAGACCAATGCTAACATACTTGACAATCATTCGACCAGAGTTAGGAGCAGCTTTATTGAGAGCCTGGGCTGAACGGTTCGTCTCCTGCTGTTGTGCGTTACAAATCGCGACGACAAGCACCTCCTGCTCGAGCTCCGAAGAAGATCCTTTACTAATTCTATTCACGCCAGAGTATGGGACTGCAGTCCATACATCTCGAACCCTTGCCGAAATTCTCCTCGCACCCTTCAGCAAACCTACGAAATAGCCTAACCCGCAACGACCGCAGCCGTATGCTTTGGCTGGGCAGCTGTATCACATTCACTGTCAGCAATTATCTAGTGCCCAACATAATCCACACAAGCGGCGATGATCTTAGTCCTATCCACGATGTCTATTGAGCTGGCATGGCATCATACGAGATGTGTTGCGCTGGGCAAAGACATGAATCGTCCAGCACGCATAATGGCGAGCCGAGCTGAACATCGGCAAAGACTTGGTCCGTTTAAGGACGCCAGATTTAAAGTTTCACGGTCAGTGGATCTGCCGCAAAGGCCTTTGCCGTGTGGCAGGGTCGACCAAGGAGGCGGAATCAGCTGCAGACATGTGCATTTCCCCTGCCTGGTTTTGACAGGTACAAATTAGTTATAGCCTTGGTTTTCCCGGATTCACAGACCACGGAGCATCTGCCATTTGGCAAAATGGATTCCGCGGAAGACCACCCAGTCTCCCTTGGCTCCTGACTGCGGTTCTGCATAATCTAGTCACATTTCTCAACTAGTGGTTGGTCATATGCTAGGATGAACCTGATATAGAATTCTAGTAGCCGCTACTCTAACTCGGGCGAGACGAAACTAGTGTACGTCTGTTGACCGTTTTAGCCAGCTACGATATGTTTCCCAGCATTAGCAGTATATGTCCATCGGGATGTCTCCGGTACGGAAGTGAATGGCCACAGAGATACAGAATATCATGCCATCAGATGGACCATTTCTTGTGGTGAGGGGAAGAATGATCCGATGGGTTGCAGCGAATGTTCATACACAGTGAGTCCGATATTCTCTTCGTTGGAGTCCGCGGAATAGCATATTGAGAGAGAACCGAATAATTCTGCGGCCATCCTACTTGTAGCTGCAGGTCTCGAGATCTCGCGCCAAGTGGCCAACTCAGAAGTCAGAATATATGCTTACAGCTGTTGCCTAGTTTGCAATCAAGGGCAGCGAATCGGGCGACGGCCGAGCGGATGGTGAGAGTATGACGGACTATGTGCAAAGTTCAAATTCATTAACTTCAATATATGTTATATTCACAGCCCACCACAATCTCAGCCTTGCTTCATTTAGCCAAGCGGTTGAATTACGCTCCCCCAATGGTCGGATCTCATAGTCTCATCTTATGCTATTCATTTCGTGGGGCGACCCGACGCTTCAGGTGGACTTACATGGTAGTTGGGTTTTTCGTGCACCTCACTGTCGGGTCAGTGATGGTTTTCAGGGTTCAGCTGAATGTCTCGGCTCCTGATCTATCAAGTATCATGTCCATTGTCCAAGATACGGCGACCTTCAATGCATGTCCCTCAGCTAAGCTCAGCTGTGACAAACAGTATTGTACAAATGGCAAATTCCGCTTGCGGGAATTCGTTGTTTGTGTTGCACGCATAAATTTTAAGTGCAAACCAGTTGTGGGACAGAAGTTGTGCTACTCATCGGACTTTCAAGGCTGAAGTGTTTCAAGTATCTATCTTCCAGCTAGGTTTCTCCGCAATTTCTTCATTTATACATTTTTTGCGGCTACCCCACATACAACCAGCTCCTAGTGGCGCTTTTCTTTGCTCCAGCTTGGTATCAATCAAGTTCAAGTAATATCTGAAAATAGAAAAGTTTGGCTTAGATCCCATCCAAGATCCTGCGAACTAGGGGCATGCGATGGGTACATTCGCGATTTTGCCCGTCTCTTCCGTGGCCGGGTGACGTTCTGATCAAGCCACCATGTATGCTTGAACACCTAACAGTTTTCCCAAGGGAAACACGAGGCCCGCCATGCATCTCTCATAGTGTCCCTCACCTACCGCCTGCGGCTACTTCCTTTGGTGTGAATTTTATAGCTCTATGTTATTTACTCTTGGCATGAAATGTAAGTATAAATAGGCTTACCCACCTATGATTAATTCTGAATACACCTACATCTTCACTTTAAATCAGAGCCGGAACAGCTTTCCCACCTTCCAAGCCATCGTCATTCAAGATGCTCGCCAAGGCAATCGCACTTTTCGCTTTGGCCTCTGCTATCATCGCAACCCCAATCGTTGATACTCGGGCTGATAAACCAGATCCCAGCCAAGTTACTATCAAGGGCATCACTACCTCGGGTACCGGCTGTCCTCAAGGATCAGTTGGCCAATTCCTCGATTCTAGTCGCCAAACGTAAGCCCCTAATTGCGTTTCCCCTTGGTTTCTGCTTTTCTAATTGCTTGACAGTTTCACTCTCATCTTCGACCAATATGTGGCTTCCATCGGCCCCGACGCTCCTAACGTCGACAATCGGAAGTTCTGCCAAATCAACCTCCAGTTGCACTACCCCCAGGGCTTCCAATACTCGATCATGAGCACCATCTACCGTGGCTTTGTACAGCTTGATTCCGGTGTCACCGGTTCTCAGGGGGCTACTTACTACTTCACTGGCCGTTCGTCCTCATCTTGCCCCCATTCAGACTATTCATACTAACCTCGTCTCCTTAGAATCCGCCCAGGTTTCTACCAAGTCCTCCTTCAAGGGTCCCATCTCAAAGGATTATACCATCACCGATACCCTTAACATCGCCTCCACCATCTGGTCTCCTTGTGGAGCTGATCTACCAATCAACATCAAGTCCCAGATCTCCCTCTCGTCGACCAACAAGGCGGGCACTGGTCTTTTGACCACTGATAGTGTTGATGGCAAGATTACTTGGGTTACTGGTATCCAGTGGAGAAGGTGCTAGATCACCTCGCCCGGGTCCTAAGTGAGGGTCGAAAACACGGAAGCTGGCATGGGGAGGCGTAAAAGGAGGGACATTTGGATGACGAATTGTCCGGGTGCGAACTCACCACTATCTTTACAGGCTCTTTCCTTCTCTACCTCCGTCACACCCCCAACAAACGGGGACGGAAAATTCACACACAGGTTTTGTCGCGCAACTATTTTTTATGTTTGGAAATTCGGGGTGTGCTTAGGATAACTTTGTTGGTAGATTGAAATTGATCACTTCAATCAAAAAGCCATGTTCATACCTGAGAATGTGATTAAACTTAAGTGTTTGGGATATTATTCTGATATTAATGTCTGGCTTATTGCGTTCCGCTTTCGGAAGTGTTGGACGGCGGCTCATTGGTGGGGGGGTCCATGGCGGATTATACAGCCGTGGCGAGATATCCCTGCCGTGTGTGATTTTTGGACTAATAGATGTCTGTCAACACTCATGTCCAGCTTAGAGATGACAAGATCAGAAGTTGGCAGGGTCCATGTATCTGAGAAGATGAGGTCCTCCAAACGCCACAGTTCACTCGCCCGTCCTCCTCTAATCATACACTTCCACCCCTCCCCTCAAATCCCCCTCACAGCTTCCCCCTCAAAAGATTCCCCACGATTTCCCGCCCAGTGACCCACGTGGTCCTCCACAGCGTTGGGAAATCCAGCGTGCTCGTCAACGCATCAGCATAGCCGAATCCCAGCATCGGCGGGATCCAACCACGTGCGTACTCGAGCGCGAAACAGGATGCGTCCATCTTATACTGCTTGACGGTGCCGCGGTGGAGATGGTGGACTGAGCCCGGGCCGTAGATCTCGGGCTCGAAGGAGCCAGGTGTGTAGGCGAGTTGGGTGCCGGTGAGGATGTGGAAGTAGTCGTCGGCGGTGTGGCGACCGGTGTGGCCTTCTGTTCCGATTGCTGTACCTAGAGGCGGCATTAGAATGGCCCATGGCTTTCAGTTGCAACGATTTTGGACTGCTTCTTCATGGTGGAATACCGAAGATGATCAGATACTCGGTCACGCCTGAAAAATCCGAGTTAGCATGCATCACGTGATATTGAAATTCAGGGCTCGATGTACTAGCGTGAATGATATACATTGCGCCCATTGCGCCTCCTGCGTTGTTGAAGATCCACTCTTCCGCGAGATTCACATAGCCGCCTGGGAGTTTCTCGCTCAGCTCGCCGACGATGAAGTGCACGATGGCACGTGTGTCGTCGCCGTGCTTGCCGATTGCGCGTTTGGAGAGGTCATGGAGGTGAGCGGGGTCGAAGATGTAGAAGGATGAGAGGCGCGAGTCGAGGACGTAGTAGATACCGGTGAAGATGGCGAGGACGGCGATGAGAGTGGTGATGAGGGTTGTCGAGGATGAAGGGGATGGTGAGACCTTCTTGCGGGGGGTATGGTTTGGCGACATCTTATATCGACAAGATTTACAAGAAGGGTTGAACGAGTGTGGGAATTAGAAGTAGAAACAAACGAGACGAAGGGGAGTTTATGTACAGACGTACAACCGCGTTGTACACTACAAGTATGGTTGATGTTGAAACCTTTTATTCATTGGTCGGCCCGCTTATACGGAGATGAGCTGTTTGGGTTCCCAGCCGAGAGGTTACATAAGCCGTCCTTTCTTACACGAATACGAAACAGCCTACTTTCTAGGATTCGGAACACGAATTGGATTCTTTATAAGTCCGGAAGTCATCCTGCTTGGGTTTCGGCGTTTCGCTGTTTGCTACCTCATTCTTTCACTGGAAGCGAAAATGGCGAGGGCATGTCATTGACTACTGCAGAAAGCTGAAATCAAGTCGCTCAGGGATTTGGTGCTCACTATGATCTGGGCCGGCGTATGTTGAAGAACTATTGACGGTCCATCAAGAGGCATTAGCTTGTTAGAGGATGGACTTAAAGCCGTTTCTTGGGGTACGAAAACTTTTTATTTCTTCTGGTCGTATTCTGTCTCCCCAGTCCTATTTTTTCTTTCCTCTATACCTCATAAATATATATCTAGCAGGATAGTCTATCTCCCCTTAATGATATCTGCCGCCTTTTCCGCAACCGCATACATAGTCGCCTGCAAATGTGTCGAAGGGATCAGTGGAAGGATGCTAGCGTCCACAATTGACAGCTTCTCCACTCCGTAAACCAACAAATCACTGTCAACCACACCTCCCAATTTTCTAGGCATCATCGAAGCCCCACCAGAGGTATGCGCAAACGTCGGTGTCAAGATTCCCGACGTGATGGACTGTTCGATGATCTCCTCGTTAGTCTTATATTGAGCCCCTGGGAAGGCTTCAATGGGATGGAATTGTGAGAGCTCTTTTCTAGCCCAGTGAACGCGGTTCCAGCGCACCATCTCGCAGAAGACATCGGCGTCGAAAGGGTTCATTATTGTGTTCCACAGTACCACGGGAAACCCTTCGGGATTCGTAGTGTTGAGAGTGAGTGTTCCACGCGAGAGGGGCTTTTGAAGAGCGAGTGTGCTACGGCCCCAAGCGTGAATGAGGCCCTCTCCTATGGCAGCCTGGTTGCCGAGAAAATGCCCAATGAGGATTTCACGTTGCTTCATGAAGCCTGCCAGCAAGGATTTCTCTCTGCTGTATCGTTCTGGTAGGTATTTCAGTGGATCTTGTTGGAAAATTTTGGCGGTTATCCTTCTGTAGTTTGCGGAGTATTGCTTGAACGTCAGAAAAGCTGCTGCGGAACCACGGGCAAAAGTGTATGGACCAGTCCGGTCCTTGTCGAACTGTGCCTTCGCTTCAGCAGTAAATGTGGCATTGGCCCTGAAGGTGCCTGGATCAGGGAAAGACGTGTTTGTGAGAGTAAACGACATTGCGTTCTGGGGGTGATCCTGGAAGTTAGCTCCCACGGCTGGTGTGTCTTGCTTGACAGGAATTTTGGCAGCAGTAAGAATGTCTTTTGGTCCGATTCCACTAAGCATTAGTAACTGTGGTGTGAATATTCCACCGGCAGCGAGGATAACCTCATTTCTAGCGTAGACTTTGGCCACCGAATTATCGGCACGAGACACCATCTGAACACCTTTGGCGACAAGCTTTTTCCTCCCATGGGAACCAAATAAAATTTTGTTGACTCTTGTCCCGGTGAGAAGCTTGAAATTTGATCGAATGGATGCAGGATCATAGTATGCCTCTCGCGCGCTGCATCTCGTCCAATTCTTAGTGTTGATATCGCTAGGAATCCAGTATGCTCCAATTGGATCTGAGAATCCCTCCCTCGGCATGGGAATGTCTTCGGCACGATAGGAAGCAAAAATAGCTTTGATGTCTGGGTACTGAAAGCTAGTAAGATGGGATTGAACAGGGCCGTTTCCGTAAGCGGATGCATCGTAAGTGAGGCCAAATTCCTGCACCGCTGCTGGATCCAATGGAGGGGTGAAATGACTGCTTTTTTTGAAGTATTTTGCCATTCCGTTCCAACCCCATCCAGGATTACCCAACTTTTCCCAGGAATCGTAATCCGCGTTCGATCCTCGATCGAATAACATCCCGTTCACAATAGATCCTCCCCCAACAGCATTTCCAGCAAATACCGTATAGCTGGTGTTGTGGAGAAATGGCTCTGGGGCACTCATCATTGGATATCGCAGGTCACTGCTATCAAGATTGACCCCATAAGGGATGGTGGCTACAGGTCTATCATCGATATAGCCATTTTCAATGACAAGAACCGATTCTGCGTGGGGTCACTTAGCCAATTATTCAACTTAAATTTGGGTTTTCTCGTCGGGCAACAACATACTTCGTTTATTCTCAGAAAGTCGATTTCCAACGACCAGACCAGTCAAACCCCCTCCAACAATGACATAGTCATAGGTTTTGTGCTTCACTGCTGCGAAGGTCGATTCTTCGGCGCGAGCATGTGGCTGATTAGGAAGAGCTACTACCGAAGAAAGAAGTGCAAGAACTTGAAGAGCAGATACAAGGCTGCATGAGGGTGCCATCGCGAGAAGATAATCCATAAAAACAGAGATGATCCTGTGATGACCGACTTTCTAGAATGAGGGGCACTTTCGTAGTTATAGCTTCATTCACAGGTACCTCGATACTCCGAGCTCCCCATTTTCTGTGAAGCGCGATAAAATGATAATAAAACTGGCTGTGCCGCAGTTATACACCATTTGTGACCCCGCAAACATCGGTGTAGCCGCAAACAATACGTAGTATTGGGGATTCAATATGTGGCATATCCGCAGATGTTTAACATGGAGACTTCCAGGTTTAAGTCTGAACTAAACCTCTTTTGAGCCTTTTGATATCGATTCCGCAGAGGCAATATCAGTCGGCAGTTACAGTGGCGTTTTGATGGGACAATTTTGTCCATTATCCCAGTTCAGCACGCGGGCATTCGATTTGACTGCAGATAAACTCGAGGGCCGACGTTGGTGAAGATTGTTACATAAGGGACCCCTCGTCTGTTGAAAAGGCTGGAGGGCGCGCTCAATGGACCGACCAAAGAAAATCATGATTTCCTACTCGGTGTACACAAACAATCCCAAGGTTGTATGCCGAAAGTAGAGGTGGAAGTCTGGAAGACCAGGTCTATTATGGCTCAAGGTAGGCAATGCCAAGTTGTCTGTAGGGCTAAAGAAGGTGCAGCGCACCTTGGAGGACTTGCTTCTCGGTTACTGGTACCTCCGTACCCAGCAGCTGGAACTTCGAGTCCCACCCTTCAAGTGGCGGAACTCTTCAGTGTGGTATCTTGGTTATGCGCCGTGTAAGCACAGTGGGTGGCACCGAATGAGACGACAGGACATCGAGGGGTACTTTGTAGGAGTGTCTTTCCGCTTGCTTTTATAATCTTCCTCTCTTGCAACTTGTGCTTAGGGAACAGAAGTGGGTTTTCAGTATATGCAGCTCTGCTCCATGAGGTATCAAGGAAGCTAAATTTAGAATGCCCCAATAGCTTCGGATGTTGGTACTTGGTGACCTAGAAACAAACGAAATTGTCTGAGCAAACGAACTCGCAAGGTCTAACTAGCTCCAGTTCTGTTTGAGAGGTCGGAGTGTCATCAGCTATACACCGCTACATCCAAATGCATACACACAATGGCCGATACGGCTTGTTTTCCATCGTATCCGAGCAACTTTGACTTAATATTTCCAAAGAGGAAGTGATACTCCGTAGTCTTTACTGATATCGGGAGTGTCATTGAATTCCGTACTCGGTGACGTTTAGTTGAATCAGTTCCAACCATTTCAGCCCTGCTGCGAATGGGCTGATTTCAGCACATGATGGCGGTTGCAAGATCCTTGCGAAGTGAATGGCATGGCAAGCTCCGAGTACGTGAACAGTGTTTGAGCGAATTCCAGCCTAACATTCGATTATGATGGAGACATCACAACCTGAATATCTGTTTCTATTACTGTACTGGGTCTAACATTTGATGCTAATCCAGCAAAAATGATGGGAGCGCGGTCCCGGGTAAACTCAGTTTGAATCCTATACGGTCCGTTCCGCGTAAAAGGGGGGCGGGACTCTGGGGGGAGTGTGGGGTGGAAATAGTGGAGACTCCTGCCACCCCCCACGTTGATCCTCTCAAGGCTCAAGCTACCAATCCAAATTATCCAATCATCCATTGCCAATGAACATCCGAAGTATTCGAGCGAGGAGATGCAATCGATGACTTTGTGGGTGACCTGATCAAACGATTGTGTGAACTTGATTAGGACCCCTACAGAGAACTAAACTCACCCAATAAGAATGTTAGTTTCCAATGCTCTTACGAGTTAGTCAACTTGTAAAATTGATTGTCTCTCACTCTCCACTAAGTCTCCACGCGTCTGAAGAATCGGGACGACCGTTGCCTCGCATGCATCCTACGCCCGTGTCTCTCGTTCCAATTACGCGAAAGGGGATAGCGGGCACCTTTTCTATTGGACTTCGCACTACAAGCGCCCAAGACTTCCAAGTTCTCCAAGAGAAGCTAATGTGATTTGGCTTACCTCACCAGCACGATGCAGCTCATTCGATTGGCCCCCTACACCCCCTGGACAACCGAAACTCGATCTGAGTTCTCCAAGGCCGAATTATGACATAAAACATACCTAGGTAAGACAAGCCACGAATAATTGCATTAACTTCAAGGATCCTCATTGCTGACATCACAGCCCGTCCTCTCAGCCAAAGTTGAATTAGAGAGGTCAAAGCCCACACAAGCACGGGGAACCATTCCGGATGATCCGTAAAGCGCACCCGGGCATTGATCTGATCTGCGGTCCTGTGCTTCAAAATTTCGACTTGGCTAGTTAATAACGGAGATTCCCTTCTGCAGCAGCAATGAAGGTAACACAGAACAGGAATCGTGCCATCATGTCAAGAATTCCAACTCTTGAAGCAACTGCAACTCGTTGGAAGTTGGAAAGAGAAGCAACTACACGGCGTAAGTACTATTTACCTAAGTCACCTGCTCGGTTATCCTTACCCCGACGCGCCAATTATTGACTCTTAAGGCTAGGAGAGTCCTCTGGGAAATGGTTTGTTGTCACAACACCAAAAATTGTCGTCTTCACTGCTGAATGAACTGTTGAACTGGTCAACTTTCTTGATTTCGTTCTCACAACATCGCATATTCAAGTCATTAGCGCTAGGCTTGACTCGGCCTTTTGTTGTTCACGACAAGTCAGCTTTTATGTTTTCCGTCGTAGGCAATCAAGGACATGGCAACAAAGACTCTCCCGAACCGGAAAGATCAACTCATCTACTTCAACATTATAATCACATCCATATCTACCATCTTCGCGATATGGAGGTTGATCGTCAGATGGAGGATAACAAGATCCTCGTTGAGACAGGGCTTGACAGACTATCTCATGGTCCTTGCCGTAGTAGGTCTCGTCAAACGGAAGATGCTTGTTTCCTCATGCATGCTAACGAAATTTTAGATGGTAAATATCTCGTCCACAACATGTATTGTAGTTTCAGCCTTTTCGGCACACGGGAGAGTAGACTCTGACCCGTATGTAACTCCCGAACGAAGAATGACAACCACACACCTCATCTATGCCTCACAAGTCACCAACATGTACACCATGTTTCTCACCAAACTAAGCATTTCTGCTTACCTCATGACTCTCTACTTCTCTCCATCCTACAAGGCAATTGTGTGGGTAGCCGTCGGAATAATTTGCCTCTGCAACTTTCTCCTTCCATCGGTCAACTTCCATGGCCAGTGCAAACCAGTGGCCATGCGTTGGGATCCGAGTATCAAGGGACATTGTTGGGACTATAAAGTTCGCTTAGTGAGCACATATACGCAGGTTTCGACAAACGTGCTTACAGATTTGATTTTTACTGCTTCTCCCATTCTTTACCTTCAGAAGATCAAATTACCGAGACGAACACAATGGGGGGTCCGCATTGTATTCTTGTTATGCCTGATGTAAGACGAATTTCAGTTTTCCTCCCCTCCACTTGTCAAATAGGCAGCTTGTGTATTAATGCAGAAATACAGTGGCACGGCGATCTCGGTCGCAAGAATATGGGCACTCCACGAAGCCTTCCAACCAAAAGTTAAGGGAAACAAACTCTACATTGGAGTTCCTGCAAGCATTCTTTCCGTCTCCGAAGTAGGGGTGGCAATCATCACGGCATGTCTTCCGCCACTACGAAAAACATTCGACAGCCTACTCGGAAGATTCATACCAAACAGCTTCCTTCCCACAGAAGGATCGTCGAAGACTGGAAGAACTTATACGCTTTCGACATATCGAACTGGTAGTAATTATCGCAGCAATGCGACTTCAAGTGTTGGTACAGGGACGGGGATATCGACAGTGGACGAATGGAGAATCTTGGAGGAAGAGGATGGTGATGTCAATTATAGTCGTCCGGTGGGGGCTACTACACTGATTACTGCTGATGAGTTGCATGGTCCTGCAGGTGGGGCTAAAGAAAGGATGGAACACTCTCATCCTTGATATATTTTTACGTTCTGTATCTTGTGTAGTTTGTGATCGAGGTTTGAATTGTGTGGGTACACAATTCTTTGGTCCTGCACGTGGTCATTTGCTCTCCTTTGCTCGATAAACTGGAACGACGACAATCATCTCTACAAGGGATCTAATTCACGCGGCTCGGTAAACTTTTCGTCCCCTCCTCTGTCCTTTCGACACTAGATTAATGTGATGGGTTGAAGTGTTCCTCATCAAACTTCCTAGGTCAAACGGTTCAGCCATAATCCCTACTTTCCAACGGCCTCTTTTGGCAACTTTTTGCAATCAACGAAGATATGACCATTTACCTCAATCTACCACCAAATGTTCCTTATTTGGTGTGAAACCTCTGGGGCGCGCAAAGGGTCATTTGGGTCACGGTAATCATTCCGAGTGTGCATCATAGCCTTAGTAGTAATCTAATTTGCTTCTAAATTTCTACAAGATCCGCATTTATCATCCAAGAATATTCGCTATTTCACGAATTTTTGACAAAGTCTAAATAGCAGTACTCTAGACCATTTAGCTTACTTCCTATCCAAGATTCAGGTGCTCCTAATGTAAAAAAACGATGGGTTGAATGATATAATACTCGATTGAATTCACGAGATCACCAAATGAATCGTAGGCTCGGAGCGTGAGACTGTTGTGGTGATATAAGACGCTACTGCATGGCTGAACACGGCGGCAGCGAGCACAGAGTCCAGACCATGGCAGCCATGGGAGGTGCAAGGAGCTGTGCAGAGGAAAAAAGAAGTTCCCACCACGGAACGCGGCGATATTTGATGTCTTGCTAAAAAATTGGTAAGAGCGAGTGCTTCTTGTCGCCGTCCCATGAGGCGATGCGCGTACAAGGCTACCGTTAACTTGTGCTACTCCTATTTGATTGGTTTTAAGCCGCTAGGGCATATCTGATCGCATCTCCTGTGGCTCATCGTGTGGCCTCTCCTGTGACTTCTTCGAGTGATAACGTAGCGCCGCCAAGTGCTTCTGTCTTCTCTAGTCTTTTCGTAACCACCTCCCCGCTGGTAACAGTGATATCGTATTGTGTGTTGGAAATGTATAGCTTGTAATAATTCTCGGATAGTAGTTAAAAGATAGTGTTCATAATTACTGTGGTAGTTGTCATTTCACTCAATTAATAGCAATGAATGCAAGTCTTACCCACGAGATACCACATATGCATCCATCACCCACAAGAGCTTACACAGTCAACCAGACAATACTAGACATATTCAGGGAAGCTAATTTATTAATAAGATTTACTGTCCCCAGGGAAGAATTGCACCATGTTCCCCCACAATCATCGCCGCTTGTGCTCCAACCAACAATAGAGCCATTGCCAAGAGTCCACGCCAAATATCGAGCTTCGTCACGTTGACACTTCTCCCCTGGTGTAATTTGGTGCTATTTTATCAAGCAAGCTACGTGTAAGGTTTTCAATATCGTCAAGTTGTTTCGCTTTAAACTTTCCTTTCTTTCTCTAAACCTAAAGCTCGAGTTCGAGAAAAATCCTTCCATCTCCCCAAGTAACATAAATGTGGCGAGAACGCCACTAAAAGGCATGATTTTCAATAGCCTCCATATCTCTTTTGTGGGCGAGGCACAATTAGTCGGTCGTAGTGTAAAACCACGAGATGCACCGTTGTATTCGCCAGCTCGTATTCTAATCAAGTTCATGACAACATCGTTGAGAGTTTGGTAACACTTGAAGTCGACATCGTCTATCCGTATACATATGCTTCGTCGTACCCATGTGTTGATATCAAAGGTCGCTTCAGCATAGTTATGGGTGTCGGTGGACCATGCCGCAATCGATGTGTTCAGAGCTTCAACAATCGATAACAGCTTGATCACCCATACCTAAGGACTCCCTCAGAATGATGTGATCGTAGAGTCAAATAACCGAGCTAACTTTAGCTTTTATCTGGTTAAGGTGTCTTCTATAGGCCGGGTATTAAATACATCCTTCCTATAGTTGCTGGGTCCGGCTGCAATGAGTTTTCCCGAGGATTAAAGAGAGTAAAAATATTGCAGGAGTAGGTTTATGGACTCAGTTCCCGCGCTACTACTCAGCGATTTTGCGTTTCAATATCCCCGCAGACAATGTGATGAGAAGTTTGAATGATCGTTAGGAAACCAGCGAGGATATGTCAGGTTATCGGAGATGCGTGGACTCTACTACCCTTCATCTTGAAAAGTAAAGCTGAGGTTGCAGACCTAGAAGTGTATGGAATTGGAATCACTACAGGTAGGCATAAATGAAGATCGGAGAATATTGCCTTCACTTGCTTCACGACTGCTATTATAATAGCAGCAAATATTGAATGGGACGGCTTCATGTCAAGCAAGGCTGGTTAGCCATGTTATCGACCATGGAGCAGTTATGCAGTTTTGTTGCTGGCAGCATGAAGGAATGATTTCTACTAGTCAATCATAAAAAGAGTGGGGAAGCATTGTTAAATAGGAAGCTCACTTTGTATGTGCAACTCGGTGTGACTTAGGCTACCGGATGGTCTCCAAAAGATAGAGCTGCCCAGCGAACAGCTAAATAAGGTAATGGGTTCCATTGCAGGTTTTTATATGAAAATGGTGTAGCAATTAGTAATAATTTCTGGCAATACTTGACGGATGGGAAGTTGCTTTTCATGAATGCCTCCACCCATGCACCTTAAGAGGTGGACCCGGAATTATAAAATAACTGCCCGATCTAGCCCTGATGACCCATGGGAAGAATTCACCGCATATTTATCATATATAATCAGTTTTGAAATCTCATGGGCAGACCAGTTCCTCATTCTGAACAAACCACTGCCTTCATGGCATTATCCAACGAAAGCGCGCTCACTTATTCCAGTTGCATTGAAGCAAGCCCGACTTAATTCCTCAAAGGCAGATCTAGCATGAACAACCGCACGACTCTTTTATCCTACAGTGAGTATAGCCAATTCTCGAACAATGAACAAATTTGACCACTGTTTCGTAACACCACATAGCCCAACACTATATGATCGCCCTATACTTTGCAACTTGTCCAACAAGCCCTCAATATTAACGAACAAATTCCGGAAGCTGAATTCTCCCTGTTTTCAGTTCAAGTATCAAATTGATGCATTGTCTGCAATAGAAGTAAATTTGTTCTCTGAAACATTTGTTGCCTGCTTCGAGGATTCTTGAAGCTGGGTGCTGAAGCTAGCGAGTTTCGGGGCATTTCCAGAGATTGCTTATGATGACACGCTTCATAAGATAAGAGATCGCTAATAGGAGTAAATCACGGATGATCAACTGGAGGAAGTGCTGTATCTATTAAAAATTAGAGTTAGGTAGGGGACGAAGGTAAGATGCCAAAGGCCGAGAGAGCTAGTCCACAATGTGGATAAGCCCTGGTTATAAGGATTTGATTCTCCTATGACTTATATAAAAGAATGAAGCCAATTCTACTCTACGCAATTCAAACCCCGACTTGATTATTTTAGGGGCTGCAGAAACAGTAGCTCTATTCTCTATCAGTGCGACAGATTTTGAAATTAGTCTTACCGCTGCTCGACGAGACTCAAGGTGTATCTTGAATTTGGAGAATACTCTTACAATCAATATCGGAAGAGAGCGACAATGAAAGCACCAACTAGGCTCGCAAGAATTGCTCATGTTATTAGTGCTTCGCTCGAGCAATACTCGCTCTTTCTCGGCCATTCCCTGGACTTGGCATTTCACTTTTGATGCATTCTTCTCACATCGTGAAACAATCCAACACACTCGAGCTCTCTATTCAATTGCTCTCGTAAATTCCCGTGACACAACACGTAGCAATAATACCTGAAAACGGACAAAACTGAGTCGCAAAATTCCCCTAGTACCGAAACGGGGACCGTCGTCTCATCATGCGGTATGTCAAACTGCCAGGTGGGGTCCAAGAATTATGCCGTGTGGGTTTAACCGAGATCTGGGGAACCAAGCGACAGATCGTCAATGCTGGGTAGATTTAAGCGGGGCCGGCTTGCTTCAATGGGTATTGCGGTGGGTTGCCAGGAGGAACTGAGCGTAGTGCTGTGTAGCATGGTGAGACTGAATGGTCGTCTCAACTTGAGCCCCTTTTGAGGCTTTGCTTTTGTTCGACACTCATGCATGTTGCTTCTTGGCAATCTTGAAGTGATAAATATCGCCCTTCTACCCTTCTTCTCGCAAATTAGCTGCGCTCATTTCGATATTTTCGTACCTATAATCTTTCGTTTGACACGAACTCTCTCACTCGATCCACCTGGTTAACCCTCCTTCCTTCCAACCACTCAACTACAAACAAATTCCCTCCTACTTCCCATTCAAACTCAATACATCGAATCGAAAATGAAGACCACCACATTCCTTTCAATTCTAGCTTGTAAGTATTGCTTGTTTTGAAGTTGTGTTTGAGCTAAGGGGAATATAGTCGCTTTTACCGTCTCGGCAATGCCTCAGTTCAATAAAGATGGCGCAGCGAATGTTGGAAATGGCGCCGGAGGACAGTTCATCACGGGACAATGCCTCTCCAATGCAGATTGTGCCAGCGCATGTTGTGCGAAGCCTTTGGGAATCTGTTCCGCAGAAGCAGCTTCTTTGCAGGCGGGCAAGCAGGGATGTGGATTTGTGTCCGCTGCCTAGAACACTAGGTCCGGAGAGAGAAAGGAGGGAGTTTGGCGTTTGTTTGTCGAAAATGAGACGAGGCATACAGGCTGGTGGGGATCTGTATTGGCCTATCGCTAATACTAGTAGTTGATGTTAGTCCTAGTGGTATTTTAGTTCCAAGGCAAAACATGCTTCAGAGATGAAATTCCAGCTTGCTTAGGCATCACCGACCTACGTTCCTTCTAGCTTTCAGATCAATCCCCTTCATCTTTCCCTTTCCCTTTCCCTTTCCTCAGAATGGGGAAAGGGGAGAAGCGAACCAGCGATTGCCAGGATTCCTGCCTTTGCCGAGCGAAAGTAGGGGGAGGAAGAGACACAAAAGCAATTAGAGAAGGAGGGCCCAAGTGGGCCCGGCGGGTGGCGCGGCTTACCACCAAATTTGTCCCGAAAACATGAGGTCTGGGAAAACTCTCTGCTCCCACACAGGGCGACTACTGTAATAATCTCTCAACCGTGCGGATTCCGTGCGAACAAGTCGCAAGGTACGGAGTAAGAGAAGCTTCTTCAGACTTGGGGCCGTTCACATATCAGCTCGCCGCCGCGGTTTCTACCGTACGTAGTCCTTCTCCAGGCTTCAGATCGAAGGGTGAGAGGTCTGTTCTCTCGGATCTACTATTTGTCGGGTTAAGAAATAGTTGGAGGGTGCAGAGGCTGTTATAGGGGATTAAGAATCGAAAAGAAGAGCCAGTATCTTAATAACAGGAGCTTCAGATTGTGGGCAATTGAAAGGAAGAGTTGTATGCTAGCAGCGTTTCTAGGTAACGGAGATTGATGCTGCTGCTGCTCTAGCTATTATTATATCAGCGGACAAGGCGAGATCCTAGGCTTGGATGAAATGAGACATTATTTCCCTGGGAGTCCTACAGTAGAGTATGGTGGAGATCATCTGTTCTCCACATGGTGGATTCTAAGGAAACATCAACCAAACCCTGAATTTGGCGGCCATCGCACCTGAACATCGCGTTTGGCTGAAAAATCTGTCTCTAGAAGCATAAAATCGCACCGAAACCCAAGATCGGGAATGAAACAAAACTACCATGTCACAATGACAGCTATGATTCAACCCGCCATGGTTCTCACCTTGAAAGAAATCCACCTTCCATCTTCAAGAATGAATACTCTGTCGAATTTACCAGGCCCTGTGAGATTTTTTCGTTCTGCAAGTACTCCGTGCTCTTCGAATGCACGCTCTCGAAGTACTCTTTGCTAATGCAAGCGTCAACTGAGAACATAAGGTTTGGAAATTCCGTGCCGGAATACACGCCAGACAAAAGTGTCCCATTCTCACGGTGTGATTCATCAACTACCTCCCTCCATGATGGCCAGGATTGAGGTAGCCTGCCCTGCAGATAATCAAGTTGCCGGACCACGACATATGGATCGTCCTTTGTGGAAGTTGCGTACTTGGTGAATTCCAATCCGGAAGTGCCGTTGGCTTGATGGACGATCGGATCTCTACTATAGATATTTGCTGAGTTTATCCAGTTAAACATTTCTACGACAGGCTTTGTGGTCAAATGTGACTGGAAAGCTTCCCGACTGCTGTATCTAGTCCATCCAGGTTAGTATTACTTTCGCGACAATAATTTGAGGCTGGTTTTTAGACTCACTCTTCGATGGAATACAGCAATCGGTCGTTTGGTGGCGAGGGACAAAAAGGCCAAATTTCAAGACTCCAGTTGTTTCGTTGGCAAATGCATTTTCGGAGACTTCGGTAAATAAACCGAGCAACTTGAACAACACACATTAGTAAACTTGACGTTAGTGGTCTTTCGTTGAGAAGCTACTCACCTTATCTGTTGTGAACTTATCCACACATAGGAGGCTGGCGACAATGAAGAGTTTCATAGTGTCGAGTAGTCGAAATGGGGCGGAATGACGGCTGAGGAGCACAATTGAAATTAGTAAAATTTCTCTCAGGCATGACGAAGCTCTGGCGAGTCAACCGTCTACACTAACCGTCAACTAATATTGGCCAAAACCTGTTTTTACGCCAAAACACGGGCTTGACACCTCATAGATTTACAGGATTACTACCTATTTTTGGTAGCTCCTTTGAGATATTTTCTTATTAGAACTTGCCACGTGTTTCCCCTTCTTTACCCTGTCCCTATGTAATGTGGTAATATAACTACCCCTTGGTAAAGTGGAGAAAAGTTGCTGGTGGGGTTTCGAGAAGCGTCTAATATTAGTTGACTGTTATCGTATATAGTGAGCTCCATTAAAGCCCGTTGTGGCGTTCAATGAAAAGACCGGTAAAGATACATTGCTGCGCCGTACTTGTACAAATACACTCATGTCGAAACAAGTCATGTGCTTGGGTAAAACCCAAATGAGCATTTGTCAGCAGCGATATTGAAGACTTGAGGCTGGTGTGCAAAGACAAAGTTTCACATCAATGCTCCCAATTAACTCTACCAATAATCCAGGTCGCTTCGTTACTCGCGATTCGACGGCCTAGACTACCATGTGGCTGAAAGATCCTATTAAAAGGCTGCGCTCAATTTAGGCGGTCATAAGCGCACGCATAAATCATACCTCGAGCTCGCTCGAGCGTAGCCTTCCGAGATAACAACTTTAGCCTATTAGAAAACAGCCGCTCTCGACGCTAACATTGATTTTGTCGTTCACCCAGACATCTCAGCTTCATAGGCCTTTATCACATCCTCAATACCAACATAAGATATCTTGTCCAGCGACCTGGCCAAGATTTTGGTTTGTGTCACCAATCTACTCAAATGGAATTTTCCTGGTCGGGTTGCAATTATAACTTCCAGAACTGTGGTGTTACTCTACCTTTCTCTAGGATTGTGCTTTTAGGATGCCATCTTCATTTTGGCCCTGGCGAGGGACCCTATGAGAAGGATCTACTAGCCGATTCTCTACTACAATGCAGTGGATTACGATTTTCCACCCTTGATTGGAGATCGCGCGATACAGCAAATTATCGTTATTCCGTTCCCGAATCGATATTCATTGAATTACAATAAGTATGTTAACGAAGCTGGTTTGCTAAACCTCCAAGCAGTCAGAGTCTGGGCTACACTTCGAAACGAAAAGGAATGGGAAATGTGCCGATAAAATATGGAGACTTATTCGCAGAGCACTAGACGCAATGCCAATGAATGAGCGAATAAGTTTTCGTACATGAATAAAAATAACCAAAAAGCACACCCTCCTGTCAGAAGAGCACAAGACTGCTTGGATCATGGCGGTCAACCTGACTACGAGTATGAAGACTATGAATTAATACCCGGCTCTTTCAATTGTGAGACGACATTTCTAACCCCTAAATCAAATGCTAGCGAGACACTAAAGAGCGAGAATGCCATGAATAATCGTAGAACTCAGCCAACAAATCCAGTTTCGACATGTGGAGGGAGGTATGCCATCCCGTCCATTGCAATATCATTGTCCACAGGGTCGATGGTTGCAGAGGACTTAGTGTAAGAGGATTAGATTTACAGAACCAACTTGGTGCCAAAATCCCCAAATTCTCGAAGAACAGCGGCATCTATGGCTGGTGGTGATAAATGAGATTGGGAATAGATCCATGCAGGATGACGGAGCCTACTACATGGAGACGACGGATGCAGATGGAGAATCCGTGTTTGTGCCTCCATCTTGTTCTTACTTTGCCGAGAAAACACAGGAGATGTGTTAGCCACTATAACGTAATAGTGGTTATATGAGTCACTTATTTCCTTAGTAATTATTACAGATTATCGGTAAGGTGGCAAAGAAGATTCTGGAGGATATTAAAACCTGATTAGTCAGGCAGTCACTCTCTATATAAAGACTCGCTTGTTCCTGTATTATAGGGGGCAGTCCCTTTTAAATGTTTCTTGAGAAATACTCTCTTTACCCTACCCCAGAAAACAAATTCTGACTCCTGCATAAGGCTCTCAAGATGGAACTATGGGAGCATCTCATTTGCATCCTGGAATTCCTCACGAGAGCTCAAATGAAAAGAAACTGGACAAGTGTAAAATCAACGAGGCCGATACCTACAACCTTGTTATCTCCCAGCAGCCTAAAAAATAGGATATGCAATAAATAAAGTTCTTGAGACAACAATTCCCAGAAATATTGGATTTCACGATCATTGTTGAGATGATACTTAAACACGCATCGCTTCCAAACAGAGACAAGAGGATCCAATGACGGCTTAGAGCAAAGAATGCCGTAGTGACTATTGAAGGCTAAGATAGTATTAATATGAAGTTGGTCCTGAAGTCTTTAAAGGAGAACGAAATGTGCTTTCGTGACCTTATATTCACCTTGCGTTCTTAAGCTCTCTTTAAAACTCTCTCCAATTGATTTGTATGTGACTAATAGGCCGTGACATTTCGTATTCTCCTGCCTATATGTTAGCGAACAAGTATCATGTGACTTATCATATGATTTACTTTTAGCTTTATTATATGCTTATCACATGCTTTTACTTTTAGCTTAGTATACGGGCGTACAGTTTGTTACTATACACATTATCCTGATCGGGGATCCGGAGGAAGAATCTCATCCTTTCCACATCATTATAAGAACCTCATAATGTACCACTATGTGTGATGACTAATCTAGGTTGATTACCAGAAGCCGCCTAATTTCACTTAATTTTATATCTTCACCTTCGACTACTTGACAGAAAATTACCTACTAGGTTTGAATGTGATTCCCTAATTGTGACAATAACTATTTGTACGGCTATATACAACAACCGCTCCTCTAAATACATTTAATTTCGTCGGCAAACGTGACCCGTGGCTTAACCTCACCCTAGTTAGGTAGTAAATCTCTTATAAAATTGCTACCTAATATAAATAATTATGCTTATATAGTCGTGACAACAAGTATTCCTATATTTGTACGTAACAACTACTCATAGAAGAGTATCTCCGGTAACCGTGACTAGGGCTGGAATCCTCACCTTGACTTATCTTTAAAATCTCTCGATCAGTCTCTATCCCGTTCAACTTCATGTGAGTAGTAGGATGTATTAATATATATTTTTAAGAGTCTAACAGCCTATTTGAGGAGAATCATCCTATTCTACAATTTTCAAGTATAATAATACCTGGGAATTAAATAATCACAAACGGCTGTATCTCTCCACAAACTCCCATAAAGAAGCCACGCTTCTCTACTCCCATCCGAACTCTCCACCACTTCCCCACTTCTCCACCATTTCCATCCTCCACCCGCGGAAGCAAATGAAAGTCGCCGCCCTATTACTATTAACAGAAAAACCATCATCCTGCTCATCTAACTAAGTAATCTTGTGGAAAGTTTCCTCACACTCTTCCCTCCTTTTATTTACGTCTAGTGTGATCCATGTCTGGCCTTGGCAACAAGATTAGGAAAGTACACAGAGATATTCACTATCCATCTCGCTGTACACTTCACCTTATTCTTAAGAGGCTTGATCTTTACGGTGATTGAATGGGCCGAGTGTGTAATTTTCGTGCCTGGCAGAACAGATCCAAACGGCGAAATAAAGTTGAGTTGTTGAGCAAAGGTGGTCCCTAGAGAGAAGTCAACCTTGGCGCGAGGCTGGAGGATAGGATTATTAAAGAAATGTGGCAAGACGGCTCCTTCTACAGAGAAACAAGACTAAGAGGGTCCAATGAATTGGTTTCATTTGCTGATGAGTACGGGGGTATCGGTGCATGCTAGGCCTAGTGAATAAGCTTTCGCTAAGCTTGATTCCGGATCCGTCGTCACGAAGAGCTAGCATACCTTCAAGGATTCTTTCGCGTACACTGCACATATAGTGAGCTAGGATTTTCAGTAGTATGAAGCTATTGCTATCCAGTCAGACGATTCTTGGATGATGCATAGAGCGTCTATCCACATGCGTTTCAGTCCAAGCTTTCTTGTTGGAGTAATGGCATCTTGGGGAGTTCAAATCCGTTCATAGAGCGCGCAGCCTCTTTTTGCGTCCGGTGATATTTGGGAGAAGTAGTTGGAGAGGACAACTTCGCTGTCGAGGGAGAATGCTGCGGTCTGACATGGAGGGCAGAGCTTGTAGGGTACGGAATTGTATTCCATGATTCCTCTATACTAAAATGTGAAAATTCGGCAGGGTACGATTTCATGGAGATATGAATGAAGTAGACGTCTGATGCTGCAGCAGAGATAGTTGCCTACACAGCTGGCTTTATTCAGATACTACAGTGGTGTAGCGCTGAGGCGCCGAATTAATGCTTCACGCAAGAAAAAGGAAGCTAAAGTAAGCTGCTGCTAGTTAGTAATAATTCCTTGACTCAAAGTGGGAATATTGATCTTCCTCGCTTGCCTACCTACGTCCCAGTTTCTAGATTCTCATACAACAGGGTTTTAAGAAAAACCGAGAGCGAAACTTTCCAGCTCCTAGCTGGTATGTCGCAAAGGACCTGCCCTGTCTAGGAACCGTATTAACTCGAAAGTTCAGGCGAAGGACCACTTTTTAACAGACTGGGGGTATGGCTTACACCTAATCGAATCTATTGACTTCGAGTGATTAATGACTCAAATGCACCGTATGTTCCAAGAAATATAGAGGTAAGAGACGGCAGAAAATAAACGTATCAGAGCACACTTAAATCCCACTGGGGTCAAGATAATATTTTTTCGTGTCATTCATGATCGTCTAATGGTATCCGAACGCACTCGTCTATAACTGTTCGACAAAATATAAACAATATAAATGCCGGAATGTATCCAAATATTGCAGAACCATGACCCACGGGTCCGCAGAGCCAATAAATGGAATCTAGAAGATGTGGCAAAATTTTTAAAAGTGGCAAGCCTAAAGTTCGAATACGCAAAACTGCAAATCCCTTTTCGCTATTAGGCGAGACCCACATTCATTCACATGCAGCCCTCTTCTTGAAGCCCCCACTTCACTGCCTCCATAACATCATCGACGATCACGGTGGGCTCATATGCAGGCTTGGTACCCTCTCGATAGACACCAGTTTTGACGAGAATACTGCTCCACTCAGCGCCATGCGAACTCTTAAACTCGTTTGCGCCACGAATATCACTCTCTGGATTGTCTCCGACCATGAAGACACGATTGAGTCGAATGACCTTCTTGTGTTCACCCTCTCCACCAAGTAGTTGGGTACGATGCTTGTTCAAGACTCGTTCGGCATACTTGTAGGTTGCAGCATGAGGTTTGCCAATAATAGTCTTGTCAAGAGTCGCGCCACCGGTTGTAGCATCCCAGACGCCCTGTAAAGAAGCTTGAAAGCCACCTTGGCCAATACGTGGCAAGTGATGATTTGTAGCCCAGAAGAGATCGGGGTTGGAGAAGAAAAGCTTTGGCTGACAGTCTTGCAGCCAGCCGTTATTGGGAAGTGAAGAGTCGCCGTTCTTCTGTGAATATGTACCTAAGACACCGTCTTTTGAGAGCAGAAGGTCGAGAATGATTTGTGAATCCAAAGCCCAGTCACGAGGACTATTGAAGACGAAAACAGCATCGATCTTGAGCGAGGTTGAAGGGTTTTCGTAGTCGACAGATCTTGGCAATGGGCGAGCGTTGTTGATGTAGTGCTCGGAGAAGCTTTGATTGAAAGGCCAAATAGATGGATATGACACCAGGATGTCACCAGGTGTAACAACATTCTTGAAGCCATACCTAAATATGAAAGTCAGCGATGTCGCAAATACAATATTCTAATAGAAGAGTCTCACATCTCAGCAATATTTCGACACTTGTTTCCATCACCTCCTGTTACCAATATAGTCTTGTCCTTCAGACTCTCAGACTCGTCTCCTTCGACCAATTGTTTGAATGGTGTATGGGATTGGACGAAGTTTTCCTCAGTCAAGGGAACCCCAAGCTTCTTGCTCAATTCTACCACGCGTGTGCTCTCATGCTTACCCCCTCCGTTGGTGAGCAAGATGAAGGGGATGTTGTTATCGTGGAGATATTTGAGAGCTTCGGACGCTCCTGGAATCAGTGTAGATGATCTGAGGAGAACTCCGTCGATACTGAACGCGTTGAGATGTTAGCAATGGCTCAATTGACCAGTGGAAGTCGCTCACATCGGGTTTACTGGGGGCTTACTCAAACGCAAACGCGAAACTCGACATGCCGTCCACAGCAACACCGGCACCATTGTTGCTGAATCGTCTGGATGGAATTGCAGATGGCATTGTGGCGGCTTTGTGATGTGACCGATGGAATGGAGACGGCGAAGGTAATTTAATGGAGGAACTAGCAGCTGGGACGTAAGTAGGAGACTTAAATATGGGAGTAGGAGTCAGGGTTTGATATTGGCGGAGTACAAGAGCGTCATGAGGGCAGTGTTCAAGGAGTCGACGACGTTGAATGGTCGGTGTTGACCGCCTTGAGATATTCGAACAAGTGCATAATCGCATGGTGTTTAAGTGAACAACGGGTGGGTAGGAAAAGATATTGTATCATAGAAGAATGGGGGAGGTCGAGCGATAACGGCTGATAGTTTTCTTATCTATTTTCCCGAGGCTTAGCCGAAGTTGTCTCTTCTCGTACAACACACAACAACACATCTTCATCACCATAAGATAACCTTGTGCATATGTCATACCATAGCCTACATTTCAACAAAGATTGCGGGATCCTAATCTACGTTGTACCTACATATTCGAAGCAAGATCGACCAGAATCAAGCCGGCTCCCAGCTTAAGACGAATCAATAATCTTAAGTTTATCTTCCTGTGTACCCTCGATTGCTGCGGGTATATCCTCCGTCATCAACCCGTGCTGCAAGTCACTGTAGCTTCCCTTTGACCTCAACGTTGTCTGTCGGGAACTTCACTTGTCATCGAGGGGGGGTGAAGGATGGGATGTCGCCCGGGTTTTCAAAGCTTCCTCGATACCCAGACGAGGAAACCACATCACAAATCCATATCTCTCGTTTGACGACCCAAAGCCCTCAGGTGGAACCTTGTCATCCAAAAATTGTAGCTGCCGATAAAAAGGAACCTGATACAAGTATGTCTTTCTTCTAGCTCATGCACATCTGCATATACGAACTCTGGTGGCCGTCGAGGTTTCAAGTAATGATTAACCATGCTAGATCGAGTGCTGAAGCCCCCACAAAGAGTTAAACTTCCATTCTTTGGTGGCATTGGATAGTTCCATCATGACCCTACAAGTCCTACAGCTCGCCAACGATGCTAACTCTCAATTGTACAGTACAGAGACTAGTGTAGGCAGGAGTTCGCATATTTTCCTGCAGATAAGGCTGCCAGGGCAAACTCAAACATAGGTATTTCAACCCAAGAAGCAATTCCCTTCCGAAGAACTTAATAAACATGATTTGGGAGAGGGAAATAATATACTTCATTGTCCTGGTGCCTGTGCCAAGTTGCACTTGATTCAAAATGAAGGATTGGCTTTTATTTTTTCTCCGGCTCTCCTCGTGTTGCATGAATAAATCACCTGACTCACCACCCTCTCGCGTATTCCTATCTGCCTACAGGTATTACCCCTTTATCTACATCACATGATCCACTTTAACTTGTATACAGCAGCGTGGAATTCCTACTACTAGTAGGGGAGCAATTATGTCACTCTGTTCAACTCAATGACGCCCCTGGAAATAAGGTTACTCGTAGTGCAACAGTTATGCGCCCTCGGTTTGTGGTAAGCTACGCGCATTCCTCCGGAAAATCTATACTTATTCCTGGGCTGACTTGATTCTTTCGTCCTCGCTCCCGGATGTTGAAAAGATTTCTTTATAGGTGGAAAAATCAAACCTCTGTGGACCACCATATCAGAGCGCAGCAGCTCACGACAACTTTGAAGCGTTTGTTCGTATATTTGATCAGGCCTACGGAGGCTTCAGAATATCGACCTCGAATCGAAACCTATCTATCCTTTAGATCGGCGAGAGAAGGGAAGGGCTGTTATCGATTAAGGACACACCTAGTTGGAAATCCTAAAACGAGGAACCAATCCGTAAAGTCAGATGAGAGCCTTATGCAGGAGTCAGAATTTGGTTTCTGGGGTAGGGTAAAGAGAGTATTTCTCAGGAAACATTTAATAGGGACTGCCCTCTATAAT